>JASAMX010024683.1:0-15889 GCA_030248175.1 Microlaimidae sp. YZB2_3
TTCGATTTCGATAATTTTTTGTGAAACTTTACCTTTACCCAATAGCCCACAAAAATGCTTTCGACGAATATGTTTCGTGGTTCAGGAGATATGACCCTTCAAAATGGGGCGTTTTTCAATAATCTTGTACTTCAAAAAACGCTAAATTGGAATAAAAATTTAAGTTACAAAAGATTCACTTTAAAAAAGTTGCTGCTTTCTTTGAGATTATCTTTTATAATTTAAATTTTAATTTTTTTCTATTTGGTACCTTAATTTTTAAGATTGGTATAATAGGTATTGAGATATTGCGTTTTTTGTACGAAAACCCTGCGATTTTTTGGTAAATATAACGAAGTGTAAGCCAAAATAAGCGGCAAACTTAATCGTTATTTTAGCCAAAAACTTAAAACATCAATAAAATATCTTCCCACCAAAAAACCAAATCACCCCGTATCTTTTTTTATTCTTTTCTCATTAAAACGTTACAATAAAACATTTTCAACAATTGTTAAAAAAGATAATTTCTCACATTGATGTACAACCAAACACATGAAATTGTTTAAAAATCAAAACTTCTAAAGGCTGGTTCATACTTATATGTAAAAACGTCCTTTGAAGTCCAAAAGACGTTTCTACATACGTTTACACGCTGTGTTTGTCCGTCCAAAGGACGTTTTTATATAAGTATGAACCAGCCTTAAGACCTTCTGTTTTTATCACTATAACATCAAAAATATATAGCTAAAAAATTTTTTCACACTTATATGGAGCAAAAACAACAACTTCAAGGCTATTTAAATCATATTTTGATGGTGTGTTAATCCTAGTTATAACTTGAGTTTTTTATAAAAAAACTGTAAAAAGTCAGGTGAAAAAGGTAAATTTGCAAAGAGTACTGAAAGTACAATTATTATTTTTTTAAACAGAAAAAAATAGAATTTTTTGCAAAAAAACAAAACTATTTTTATGTTTATTAGATGAAAAACCAAAAATGTATTAACTGGTGCTCGAACTCGTTGGAAATTTACGCGAAATCAACACACTACCAACACGACCACGCGCGCTACTCGCTCACTGCGTGTATAACCTACTTAAGTTTGCCGCGACAAATCCATTCCTTGACTTCGTGTTTTTCGCAAAAAAATCGCGGGTTTTTTGTGCGGAAAACGCAATATCTCAACAAATACTATACCAATCTTAATATATAAAAATATTAAAAAGAAGTAAAAAGTTTCCACTTGTTTGAGTGAATCTTTTGTTCCTTAAATTTTTTTACCCGTTGAGCAATCTTTCATGTACAGAATCATTTAAAAATGCCATTTTTGGAGGTTCATATTTTCTAAACTACTGAAAATGTTTTGACGAAAAAAAATTTGTGGGCTTATACGGGCAAGGGTAAGATTTTCACAGAAAACTATCGAAATCGGACTCGGTACCGGATTTTTAAGTTTTTATAATTTAACAATATGACAAACTTGTTTCACCATGGTTTAAAGAAACTTTTCATGACGACTGTCCGTAACGATTAAAAAATGGCTGCTTTAAAATATATTATTATTCACGTATGCTTTGTTATTATTTATATAGTATTAATATATTTGTTTATCACTTTTTGCACAATTAATGAATGATACAAGTATTGCAGAAAAAAATAGTGTTAGATTTTTAAATATATTCTATAAAAACTTGCAGGATTTCTAATCGGTTTTGATTAGAATCTGAAGGGAAAAGCTAATTTCAAATGAATGTTAACGATAAAAAAGGTATTAATTTCAACTGAAATTGACAATAGGATATTAAGAGGTCGGAAGTTAAACAAAGAAAAAAAACTAGAAATTTTTTACACAAATACTTATTCAAATGTAGTTATAAAAAAACTTGAAAAAACATCACGCAGTCCAGTTCTTTTGAAAATTTAGTATCAAATTCTGATAAATAAAATAATAAAACAATTCTTACTTAAAAAATAAACACAAAACTTGGGAACGACTCAAAACACCTCAAGCATCGAAGCTCATACATCATTGTAGTAAAAACAAAAGTTAGAATTGGAAATTTTGACCCGAAAACAAGACTTTAAAGCTAAAAATGGGGACTTTTGCCCTGTAAAAACATAAGTTTGAAATCGGTAAAACCGTAAGGCTATGCTTTAATTACAAGAAGTAAACTTAGGATGAAATTTTAAAGTTTCTTAGACTTATACTTAACCTTTAGTATTTTTATTTTAGCGAAGAACGTGAAGCCAATGGAGTTTTCAATGCTTTTCGAAGACTCCAAGTTCGCATTTACGGCTAAGGTAGAGACTATACAAAACTAACTGACCCAGTATATACAAACGTTGTAAATTTGTCCAGCAAACCTTTATTTTTTGCATTTCTTATCGTTTTCAGAACTGCATATTATACCCCGGCTATCTCTATTTTTATACTAATTTTCAAGCTAACTTAAGATTAACTCTAATTATTATAAATCAAAAAGGTTTTTCGTATATTAAAAACTATTTTAATTAAAAAAAAACCTTTTTGATAACTATAGTTAAACATCTTTTTGTAACACGTTATATTGATAGAAATAATTAGATGTTTTAGGGCTTTTTGGAATGCTTGTAGGAAAAAAATGAACTTTTTGCCTATTCCTACTTCACAATTGTTCATAAGGTTTATCGTGATATTTTTTAAAGTAAATGAAATATGTAGTATACAAGAAGGGCGAAATATATAACACATATTTATATTTTTGGAATAAATTCATAAGCTTTAGTTTATTTAATTAGGCAAGCGACGGAGCTCTAAAGATTTTGTTTTGCATGTCTAAAATTTCCGTGCTGCATAACAGTTAAATAAAAACAATATTATTTCAAACAAGATTTCTAAAAGTAAAACAAACTTTTTCGTAAGCATTTTTAAAAAGCAATTTAAAATTTTTAAAGATTTAATTGAGAAATCAATTGAAATTAAGAAGATCGTCAATTCTCAATAATGCAAAAAGTATTAGGCTGTACAAAAATGATGCGTTCTGAAAATATTTTTATCTCGCCAAGCCTATAATCGATTTATACGTTGTTTATTTTATACATCATTGCATGCATTATTTTATTCAGGTTCTACCTGTACACTAAAATAATTAAATCAAACATCCTTATTCTGTTGGCAAGATATACTGATTTATAACAGTTGTTTTCAGAACATTTCACTTTTGTACTGATTTTAGTTTACCACAGGTTGGGCACGCGTCGCTAATTTCTTGCTGTTCCTTATTTGTTCCGGGAATATACTGTTTCACAATCTGATATGGGTTATCAGTGTTACAGTGTCGGTTGTCGCTCATTGGTCCGTCTGAAATGCTCGCGGTAGTTCCGCTTAAAGACGAATTTGCATTGCACTCTCCAGCAGTGCTTTGAGTATTAGCGCAGCAAAACGTTTCGCCCACTGTTTTTTCCTCTTTGAAATCGTCCAGGAAAACTATCTCGTTGTCGTCTGCGGTAGACATGAGGCTTTGGGCGGCGATGGCCGGGGGTCGGTCCGACTGACCGACAGACCCACAGACGGACTGACCACCGACAGACCCATGGACCGACCTATCGATCGACCTGTCGGGTTCGGGGGCTGTTTGGATGGCCATGGCCGACTCGAAAACATTTGAAGCAGTAGTGGCAGTGATTGCTTCTGAAGAAAAAATGTCGCTTACCCGCGGATCGGATAGCGGGGTTCCGGAGGAAATTAATGAAAGCAACGCTTCGTCTGACGGCGGTTTGCTAGCGAGTACACCTGAGCCAGTAAAACTTTAGTTTAAGACCGTGAAACACGTTAAACGTTTTATTCTTACTAAAATCGTTATATTGTCCGGAGCTCCGTTGTTCGGACCCAAGGATTGTCGGCCGTTTTTCGCTATTTTCATGATAGAAACGTTTGTAATGTCATAATTACTTTATAATTTTTTAATTAAAAAACTCTGAATTTAGTTCGAAAAATGCTAGTTTAGCAAGCAATTTTAAGTTAAAAATAAGCTTGAAATTTTTTAATTAAGAGGCGAAGCTCCGAAGTTTCAGAGTCCCTCCGTTTTAGATGCAGGTTTTTAAACGTTGAAAAATAAATTTCTAATAAAATCAATATTTTTTCAATAAAAACTGCCTTTATTCGTATAAGCTTAGAATTAATTTTTTTTTTAAAATGAGCGTAAAAAATATATTAAAATTTTGCAAAAACTGTTTTGCAAAACACATAGGTTAAGCAGTTTAGCTCACAATTGAATTAAGACATGAAAATATATAAAAAATTGTAAATTTTTAATATTTGAAAAAATCTATTATTTTTAAAATATTATTCTATTGTGTTAAAAAATTTAAAATAATGAATTAATCAAAATATATTTCAATTGTATTTTTAATTTTATTAAATCTTATTAAAAAATATTATTCAATTAAATATTATATTCAAAGTACTATTCAATTCAATTGAAAAAATCCATTATCAAAATATCATTTAATTTTATTTGCTAAAAATGTCTAAGGTACCACGGAAATTTAAAGACCGATTTCATATTTTAAAAATTAAATTCCATCCGGGATACAGCTCAGGGGCCGGTTGTTCAAAAGTCTAAAGGGGGTCCTTATTTTAAGGGGCCCTCTTAAATTTAAGTTAAGTGGGCGGTTTAAAAAAATTGGGTTGTTGAAAGATAAGGGACCCCCTTAAAATTGCGAGATAAAGTGGCAAAAATAAGGTAACTCCGTAGTTACCTTATCTTTTTAAGGGACCCCTATTTCAGTGTTTTGTGTAGCGTGCAATGACCGAAATGTTTATTTATTTAATATTATTTAAAAACAAATATTAGGAGATAATTCAACAAAATTAAATCCGTTTTAACATAACTGTGGCGAAAACTTGCTTCCAATTTTAGATTTCGAAAAAATACTTTTCTTCGTTTTTTTGATTTAATCCGAGGCGATCTTGTAAAAAACACAAAAGAAACTAATTATTTAGTTCGGAAATTTATTTATCTATTTTTTTTAACTAAGGTTCTTGTTTTTTCGAAATATAGCAAGCATGTTTTACCTTTACGAACTCACTTTAACGGTCAGCAGATATGTCCATTTGTTTTCTAAATTTTTAGCTGCTTAAGCCCGGTTCACCACACTGAGGTGGCAATGCCACCGGTGGCATTGCCACCTCAGTGTGAACCGGGCTTAAAGGTCTCTCCAGACAGTTTTCTTAAGTATAGAAAATCGCGATTTTTGGCATACGAGATCTCGTGAAATACAATAATATTTCACTAAAAAATTTATATGAGTGTTAAAAAGGCAGAAATATCACGATTATAAAGTGATCATTCATTATATTATTGTAAGTAATTGAAATAATTGATATTAAAAATCAAATTGCAATGAAATTTTTTTAAAACCCTTACAAATATTTACTGAACACTATTTATTAAAAACAATACTTCCAATAGAGAGACACCGTTACCCTTTTTCACGTACGTAAAAATTAAATCGAATACTGTTGTATTTATGGTTTAATATACAATTTTCCGTGAAAAATGGATGGTAATTTTTCCAAAATTTCGGTGAAACTTCGATTGAATTTAATTTGGTAAAATTTAAAATTCCAGATAGTATATTTCTATTGAAATTTATAATTTTTGGAAGGCCATACCATCTTTTGTATTTTTTAACGCATAAATAGTTCTGTCGTGCGTTTTATCGACTCTTTTCAGAAGGATTGTTTATAAATCGCTTTTAGAGCTCGTCATACCATGCTAGCAGTGGCATAGTCGGTTAGCGCGTCGTCAAATCTTTTGAAAGGTCCAGAGATCGATTCCCACATAAAACATATTTGGCCACAATTTTTTTTTTTATTTTAATGTTTTTTTTTATTTTTTTACAATTTTAATTTTTTTTTTTATTTTTTTACAATTTTAAAAATTTATTTAACATAAATTCAAAAAATAAGGGAAGTGAGTATGCAATATCTGGCCCCATACAAGAGCAAAATCAAATGACCCCAAGTCGGTATACTAAATCTTATTTTCCTCTTTTATCAATCATCTTATTTTATCATAAAATCATTTTCAGCGGTTCTCGAGATATTAGCAAGAATATTGCTTGGTTATTTGGGATTTTTTTTTGTTTTTTAACAAACACCTGCGTGGTGATGAATTTGGTGTGTTTTTTGCCTTTGGTTCGATTTTCAAACGCATTCTTTCTTGGGAAAATTCGTATGTTTTTAAGCCTTTTTTTATGCTAATTTTGCTACGAAAAGATGGAGAATTTTAAGTTGTACTAATTTCTGTGAGTTTTTTATGATTTTATTGCAAAAAATAACTTTTATCCAAAAAAAAAAACAAATTTGAAAATTTTGAGTTTAGTTTAGTCGCGGCGACCCTCCTCGTGTTCTTTGTTTTCTTTATCGCTTATCCCCTGTAAACAAACAACACGAGGAGGGTCGCCGCGACTGAACTAATCTCAAAATTTTCAAATTTGTTTTTTTCGAATAAAGCCTTTTTTTGCAATAAAATCATAAAAAAATCACAGAAATTAGTACAACTAAAAATTCTCCATCTTTTAATAGCAAAATTAGCATAAAAAAAGGCTTAAAAACATACGATTTTTCCCAATAAATAATGCGTTTGCAAAATCAAACTAAGGCAAAAAAACCAACCAAATTCATCACCACGCAGGTGTTTGTTAGAAAAAAAAAAAAAATCCGAAATAACCAAGCAATATTCTTGTGAAATATCGAGAACTGCTTACCACGTTTTTTCGTAATACAATTTTTTACTCAGTAAAACCTAACGCATCGATTGATACCAAAGACAACGCGAAAAAAAATACACCATGATTTAGTATACCGCACCTTTAACCTCTCGGGGTACCCGACCCACGTAGGTTACCCCTAACAAATTATATTCGCATATTGCGAGATATTTGCATATTGATCGCGGCGCGTTCAAAAGTTATAAGACCGCAAACAAAAAAATTTTTGTCAACTTTTTTCCAGTATCGCTAAAAAAAACAGAGAGTAGTACATTTTACGGTTTAAAATATTTCAAATATTTATTGGTTTGAAATCTCGAACCCTTCTCTTCAAAATTTCTTAAATACTTTTTAAATATTGCAAAAGCAAAAGCAGTTTTTGGGGATTTTTAGTTTTTTGCCGCTTCGTACGGCGCTGCTGGCGCGCTTGTTTTCCAGTTTTTTAATGTTTCAATTACAGAAAATGTTTAATTTTAAAGTTTGGAATGGACTTTTTAAAATACAAGCAAAACATTAAAAAACTATGTAGGTTTAAAATTAGTTTAAAAGCACAAATTATTGTGACGTTTAATTAAAAAACAAAAATTTATTTAGCACAAACTGGTATATTACAGCACTTCAACGTAGTGAAACATATCATCGTGTAGCAATTTTTATGAAGTATAGGTTTAAACTTAAGAAACTAAGAAAGCTAAGATTTTTTTAAATTTTTTTTTCTTTTTGTACCTTCTCGTACAGTAAAAGATGCTTATTCCGAACTAGTCTATAGTCCAATGCAATAAAATTAAAAGTATGATTTTTTTCCTTTGTTGTTGCATCAGATTATAGGAAGACTAAAGTTTTTTGTGCAATTAGTTGACCGTATAAGCAAATCATTTTCGTAATGGTACAAATTTTTTATTTAGTAAGCAACTGCACAAACCAGATGTTTATTTCAAATAGTCCAATAATGTCCACCTTAGGACTACATATATTAAACCTTTTTGGCGTAAACAAAAGTCTCAACATTAGAAATTATTATA
This sequence comes from Microlaimidae sp. YZB2_3, assembly GCA_030248175.1. Taxonomy (NCBI): domain Eukaryota; kingdom Metazoa; phylum Nematoda; class Chromadorea; order Desmodorida; family Microlaimidae; species Microlaimidae sp. YZB2_3. Next base: position 7,756 of record JASAMX010024683.1, read on the forward strand.
TCTTCCAGGCTGAAAATAAGGGCGTACCCCCTTGCCGCCAGGAAGAAATAAACAAAACCTGCGATCGAGAAAAATTAAAAAAAAAAGTTTTCAGCGGTTATGTAACCAATGATTATTTAGTTGCGTCATGTGTTTCTCTGCACGTGATATTTTCTCAAAGAACGACTGGCTACTTTACCACTCATCTATTTTCACCCTGATAGATTTTATCTTTATTACTATACCAGTTAACGTTTGGGGTAACTATAGTTAAAATCCTTCAGGCTGAAATTAAGGGCGTAACCGCTCGCCGCCAGGAAGAAAAAAAAGAATAAACGCGCGAGAATAAAAATAATTTAAAAAAAAGTTGGCAGGGATGATGTAACCAATTATTATTAAGTTGCGTCAGGTGTTTTTCTACACGTGATATTTTCTTAAAGAACGAGTGGTTACTTTACCACCCTGCTGTTTTCACCTTGATAGAATTCGTCTTTAGTACTAGACTAGACTAGAATAGATAAAAAAATCCTGGACTACTTTTATACACTAGCTAATAGAATCACTATTAGACAATTAGTGCTTGAAATGAATCTTTAATGAATAAAAGATCTTCTTTTTTTCATAAGCACTAAATGGCTAAAAGTGATTCTATAACTATAGATTGTCCACGAGGAAACAGTAATTTTAAAACGAAGACAAAAGCGAAGGATAAAACTTTTATTCTGTTTAAAACCATGATAAAATTGAGACGTTTCGACAAAAACTGTTTGTCATTTTCAATCAACTAAAATATGAAAGACATGTCAGTAAACCTTTTTTATATAAATATTGCAATGGCACTAAATAAATAAGACGTGAATAAAGATTGGAGATACTTGAAAAATGAAAAAAAAGGAAATAATTTAAAATGTAACTAAATATAGGTTTAATTTGATTAACTTTTATTTTATAACGTTGATTTAACTTTGATTCTATAACGTTATAATGGAAAGGAAGGTGGGATGATGTTATAAAAATTGTGAAGAATGTAATATTTGACAATTAATGATAACAATATGTATACGTTAGTGCCTAAACATATAGTAACCAAGTAGGTTAACTTACGAAAATATGTTTTTAAGTGAAATAAAAAGATATAAATTTACTAATAACCATTATACATATACTTATATATTCCTGCATACATGTACATATTTATAATTATATTACTAATTTACCAGGATGATATACTATAGCTAATTTATGCAACTATACATACAAGGTCTATGCATACCTAATACGATAAATAAAGTAAATAAATAAAGAAATAAAGTAAATTGTTAAAGAACTAGGGTAGTGCATTTAATTTCAGCACTTTTCCCAATTGAGCATTTTTGATTTTGGACTATATCTTTGGTAATCCTGGACGGAATACGACGTTTGATAGCTCAAATAAGAGCTAATTATATGTAGATGATTGTCGTGAGCTTTTTATTTGTTATGTTATGATATTTTTATGTGAAATTGTGTAATTTATAATTTAAAAAAATTGTTACTCGTTTTTAGAACATGGGCATTTCATGATTACGCTATAAATTGGTTTAAAAATTAAACTGTCCTGGTAAAATTTAGTCTATTTTCCGAATTTTTAGTCCCCGTGGTTCTACGTTGCGTCTGTGGTGAGCAATCGTTATAAAATAAAAAAGTGTAATTTCGGCACACTATTGCTGTAGGTAAAAACGGGTTCAATTTAGTGGTCGGGTGTTAAATTGTAGTTGTAATTAGTTAAAAGACAACGTTGAAATGTGTAGGAGTCATAGCACTGCACTTAAACTCGATTAAGGGGGTCTTTTTAAAAAGTGCCGAAATTAATTGCACTTTTTTCCCAAATTTTCCTCATTTTGATACCATTTAGCATTTTAGCTGTAACTTTTTTCAGTTACACGTTGAACAACAAGTAAAAGCTTAAATTAAAGAAAACTGTCTGGAGATAATGATAGGCTTTTAAATTTTTGAAAATAATGATTTTTTGACTGAGAAACAATCGATTGTTTGTAAAGTGCCGAAATTAAATGCATACATTTAATTTCGGCACTTTTCAATTTTTCTAAAAACTGATTTAATTAAGTAAAAAAACAATTTTCGTACAATTAATTTTTTATGACGCAACGCAGTATCGTAAAAGCTTTAAAATGAGCTATCAAACATGAAAATCAGGACATACAGTGAAAAGTTACATTGGAAAAACGAAAAAGTGCCGAAATTAAATGCACTACCCTATGTTTAGAAATGAAAAATATGTTTATGAATGAAAAAAATTCTTAATGTAAATCTTTTTTAATGAAATTTTTTATGATGAAACTTTGTAAAAAATATTAATACTGAACAATTTCCGTTTAAATGGAAGGGTTTTGACTACCGTGAAAAATTATGTAACAAAAAATTTAAATGTTAAAATAAATAAAAAAACAACTTATTTTAGAAAAACACTGTTCACATACAGAAGAATGGTCTAACTTGTGTATTCACGAGTGTAAAGCTCTGTATGAATAAAAAAGTTACACTTGAAAAGTTGCGCGAAAGATCAAAATGCTTTAATACAACATAATAACAGCAACAGTTTAAACAGAAAGATTTTAATAAAAATTATATAAACACGAATTGCAACATATAAACTCAAGAACAATTTATAATGCAAAAATACAAATAAAATCGGTTGCACAGATTAAAAACTGTGGATTTATTTTGTCTTATATTTTTAAAATTTTGCTATTTATTCTTAAATTAGTGTCTGTTACTGTCAAACAAAATTTCTGGCAATTGTTGCGATCTTTCTTTATTCCAATTCCATGCAAAGGAAAACCATGAAAAAAAAAATTATGGACGATTTTTGTTAATATGGACGAATCACTACACCACAGTGGCAGGTATCGGGCAAAGTCCCAACTGAGGAAAGTCCCAACGTGGAAAGTCCCAACCAATCGATGAATCTCCCAACAGTTCACATATTAGAAATACGTTTGCAAAACCGGTGTTAAACACGATAATTTTAAACAACCGAAAATAAATAAATGCATTAAATGAATGATAAATGGAATTATGCAATTTTGTAAACGTACTTTCAAAAATGCAAGTTTCCACCCCAATGAGAATTTTTTTTTGATTTTTGTGTTCTGCTTAGGCTTAGGAAAAAATAAAGTTTTTACTCTTCAGTTTAAAAAGCATCATTAAATACAAATTTACCATAATACAATTTTGCTTGATTTTTAGGTTTTGCTTAGGCTTAGGTACTCAGTTTTTTGAATAAAGAATTTAATGCTATATTTTTATTAATTATAGTGTTAGTTGACTAAAAAATAAAATGGTGTTTGTTGCAAACGTATTTTTTTATTCTGTTGGGACTTTCCACAAACTGTTGGGAGATTCCACAGTTGGGAGATTCACCCTTTTTGTTGGGAGATTGCTCGGAACCCAGTGCGACAGTGGTTTAAAATAAAAATTTGAACAAATTAACATTAAAATGATTAAATGAATTCATGTTTTATTAATAAAATTTTAAAAACTGATAATATAATTTTTTGTGGTCAAATAAGTATTTTAAATCTTTAAAAGTTAAGGCAGCCGATGGTCATTTAAGAATTTGCTCACAGAATCATAATTAATTTCAGTTTTGGTGCGATTTCCATACGCGTCCCAAAATTCGATTTTACCGATCCTAAACTAAAACTAAAAAAATAAAACATTTTCGTACACTAAATCGGACACGCAGAGTTTGTTTTTGTGGTTATTTTTAAGATTTTAGCTTATCGAAAAAAGTAATAAATCAATTTATACCCGAAAAATTGCGTTTTTCGGTATATGCAATTTATGATGTTAATAAAAAAGTTTGTAGACATACAAATTAAATTAAAAACTATGTTTTAACAATAGTAGAAGTCTAAAGAACTGAAAAAATTTGGAAAAAACTAAAAATATAAAGTCAAATGGACCACCAAAAACATAAACAACAAAATTTTTTTTTGGTTTTAAACGCGGATTTAAACTTAGTTTTTGACCGATTTATTATTCCTAAGCCTAAGCAAAATCTAAAAAACAAAAAAAGGAATATAATTGATGTTTAATAAAATAAGTTGTTTTTCAAAAATGCGAATTTTTTTCAAAACTTAAGTTTGGTGGGTATTCAAGCTGTTATTATAAAAAAATGGTAGTTACCATGAAAAAAAATAAAAGTATATTTATAACTGCCAGACACTTGGTAATACAAAAAAATATTATTTGATTAAAGGCCTAACAAAAAAATTTCCTTAATAACATAATTTATACATTCAAAAAAAGGTCATTTTCTTGTTACAAATTCGCTCATAACTCTTAATGAAAAGCTAGAATCTCAAAAATAACCACAAAAATCAAGTCTACGGATCCGATTTGGGGTAGAAAGATGTTTTATAAGTGTATTTTACTTTAGGTTTGGTCAAATCGAATTTTGGGACGCGTATGAGAATCCTACCTTCAGTTGCTATTATTAAGCACTGTAGCTGTCATCAAAATGTCGCAGAACAGCACCTTAAATTGTAGTGAATGTGGCTCTGAAAACTCAAAATATCGATGTCCATATTGTAAAAATATCCGATAGTAAGTTTGCTCATATTATTCTATTGTATAAATTATGTTATGTTTAAAACCTTTAAAATTTTAAATAAACTGGTAAATTTAAACCCTGAGAAATATTTTGTTCCTAACCCTGATCCAACCAGAGGGCATTAAAAAAACTTAAAAAAAGAACACTCAAGATTCAATTTCCAAAAATACATGTTTTTTTAGTAGGATTATAAGTAAATTGAATTATCTAAATGAAAATCAAGTCAGTTCGAAAACACTGTACCAATTTAAAAAATCTTTGAAGGATTAACTCATGGTGATAATGACTAAATAAAGAGCTTTAGTTGTTATTTTTTTTCTAGTAAGTCAAAATCAGCCAAATTTTAACCAAATTTTAGCCAAATTCAAATTTTAAGACATCTCTTACAGTAAAATTTATGTTTTCAAGTATTTGATTGTTTTTTGGTTCAAAATATGGAAAGTTATTATTATCTTTGGTCAGTAAAAACAGAAGCAAAATAATTTCCAAAAAGTTCAACTTTTTCAAAGTCTTCAGTTACAAATGTCCCATCGTCTCTTTTAATTGGTGGGATAGTTTGTTTTGTTTTGATTTTACTATTAACAAATTTATAAAAATTGTTTAAACCCCCAGAATTTAAAATTTTTGTTTTTTTATTGGTGTTAAAATCTCTAACTTTATTTTTGTATACTTTGCAAATTTTTTTGTACTCTGATCTTGATTTTTCATCAATATTACGCTTACGCCAAAGTTTTTTCTTTTGATTTTGTAGTTTTCTTATTTGTATTGAATATTGTACGTTTTTTTTGTTTGTAAATAATTTTTTTCCAGGGACATGTCTATTGATTCCTAACAACAAAATATCCTTGAATCTCTGCCAAGCATTTTCTACTGTGCCACATTCCTCAAATAATATTTTCCAGTTGATTGTAGATAAGTATAAACTTAGCATATCATAATCTGCTTTTAAAAAATCAGGTATGTAGTTTTGAATCTTATTTTTAGAACTGTCAAATAATTTAAGATTAATTTCAGATAAAATAGTGTCATGGTCTGATTGTGAAAAACTGGGCGCAAAAGTGACATTATTGAAAATTTCTCTATCGTTTGTAAACAAAAGATCCAGATAATTATTCCAACAAGGTTGGTTGTGAAACAAGCTGATACATACCTAGCTCTATATTATATTGTAGATGTCAATCAGATTCATTATTTTTGACAGTTTTATAATTTTTATTATTTTTTCCTTTCTTCTTACATGTCATGATTTTTAAAGTTCAGAGCAGATTATGATATGTTTAAGTTTATACTTATCTACAATCAACTGGAAATTTTATTTGAGGATGTGGCACTGTAGAAAATGCTTGGCAGAGGTTCTAGGTTATTTGTTGTTTAGATCAATAGACAGTCTCTGGAAAAAAATTTTTACAAACACAAAAAATTTGTACAATATCCAATACATATAGAAAATACAAATTCAAAAGAAAAACTTTGGCATAGTGTATATTGTTAAAATCAAGTCAGAGTACAAAAAAATTTGCAAATATACAAAAATAAAAAAATATATAAAAAAATTTTTTTAAATTCTCGGGGGTTTAAACAATTTTTATAAATTTGTTAATAGTAAAATGCAAAACAAAACAAACTATCCCACCAATTAAAAGAGACGATAGGGACATTTGTAACTGAAGACTTTGAAAAAGTTGAACTTTTTTGGAAATTATTTTGCTTCTGTTTTTACTGACCAAAGATAATAATAACTTTCCATATTTTGAACCAAAAAACAATAGAATACTTGAAAACATAAATTTTACTGTAAGAGATGTCTTAAAATTTGAATTTTGGCTAAAATTTGGTTAAAATTTGGCTGATTTTGACTTACTAAAAAAAATAACATACTAAAGCTCTTTTATTTAGTCATTATCACCATGAGTTAATCCTTCAAAGATTTTTAAATTGGTATTCATTGTGTTTTCGAAACTGACTTGATTTTCATAAAAATCTAATTCAATTTACTTATAATCCTACTAAAAAAAAACATGTATTTTTGGAAATTGAATCTTGAGTGTTCTTTTTTACAGTTTTTTTAATGCCTATGGTTGGTATCAGGGTTAGAAGGAACAAAATATTTCTTCAGGGTTTAAATTTACCAGTTTATTTAAAATTTTAAAGGTTTTAAACATAACATAATTTATACAAATAGAATAATATGAGCAAACTTACTATCGGATATTTTTACAATATGGACAATCGATATTTTCGAGTTTTCAGAGCCACCATTCACCTACAATTTAAGGTGCTGTTCTCGCGACATTTTAGATGACAGCTACAGTGCTTAATGATGCGCAACTGAAGGTCGGGTTCCTAGTAGGTTACCGCAAAAATTGGATTTGACCAAACCTAAAGTAAAATACACTTTATAAAACATCTTTCTACCCCAAATCGGATCTCATCAACTTGATTTTTTGTGGTTATTTTTGAGAATTCTAGCTTTTCATTAAGAGTTATGAGCAAATTTTGTAACAAGAAAATGACCTTTTTTTGAATGTATAAATTATGTTATTAAGGAAATTTTTTTGTTTAAGCAGCCTTTAATCAAATAATATTTTTTTGTATTACCAAGTGTCTGGCAGTTATCAATCTACTTTTTTATTTTTTTTCATGGTAACTACCATTTTTTTATAATGCGCAGCTAAAATCTGCCACCAAACATTTAAGTTTTGAAAAAAATTCGCATTTTTGAAAAACAACTTATTTTATTAAACATCAATTATATTTCCTTTTTTTGTTTTTTAGATTTTGCTTAGGCTTAGGAATAATAAATCGGTTTCAAAAAACCTAAGTTTAGATATAACCCATTTAAAAAACCAAAAAAAAAATTTTGTTGTTTATGTTTTTAGATCGTACATTCATTATTTTATATTTTTAGTTTTTTCCAAATTTTTTCAGTTCTTTTAGACTTCTACTATTGTTAAAACACTAGTTTTTAATTTAATTTGTATGTCTACAAACTTTTTTATTTAACATCATAAATTGCATATACCGAAAAACGCAAATTTTTCGGGTATAAATTGATTTATTACTTTTTTTTTTTCGATAAGCTAAAATCTTAAAAATAACCACAAAAACAAACTCTGCGTGTCCGCATTTAGTGTTACGAAAATGTTTTATTTTTTTAGTTTTAGTTTAGGATTCGGTAAAATCGAATTTTAGGACGCGTATGGAAATCGCACCAAAAACTGAAATTAATTATGATTCTGTGAGCAAATTCTTAAATGACCATTCGGCTGCCTTAACTTTTTAAAGATTTAAAATACTTATTTGACCACAAAAAATTATATTATCAGTTTTTAAAATTTTATTAATAAAACGTTAGAATTCATTTTAATCATTTTAATGTTAATTTGTTCAAATTTTTATTTTAAACCACTGTCGCACTGGGTTCCGAGCAATCTCCCAACAAAAGGGTGAAATCTCCCAACTGTGGAATCTCCCCCAACAGTTTGTGGAAAGTCCCAACAAGCGATGGAGGGGTAGGGGTTGGAATTCGGAAATTTG
>JASAMX010024684.1:0-10186 GCA_030248175.1 Microlaimidae sp. YZB2_3
TCCTATTCCACCTAATAAAATTTCATATAGGTTTAGTCCTATTCCACCCCATAAAACTCCATATAGGTTTAGTCCAATTCCACCATATAAAACTTTAAAGATTTATTTTTAGCTGATCAGCCCTGTTTTTTATGGGAATTTCTTATGATAGAATTTATATTAGCGAAAATATGAGAGTTAAATTTTGAAAAAAAAATTTTCAGCTAACTTTTCCAATATATTTATTACCGCTTTTTCCCTTTTTTTAGCCGGTTGCGAAAATTAATTTTTTTTTCAGAATATGTAAGATACCGTAATATTTTGCATTATTTAGATGCCTTTATGTTGTGTATTTCACATATGTACGATTATTTCAGCGTTTTTATAATGTCTTTGTCTCTGGTAAAGCCGTATACAAAAAATATTAATGCCGTCTCCTAGGCGCAAGTTTAATCAAAATATAGCAACATTATTTAAATATATACAAATAACAAAGAAAAACCATCGGTCGAAATATAAAACTTGAAAATTAGCAGATTAAAAGCATTAATATAATGCTACTGTTATAATAGAAGATATTTACACATACGTCATTAAGAAATTTGTAATACAGAGGTATTGTGTATAGAATCGAGGACAAAACAAAAAACAGCGAGGGAAATTTTTTTTTCGTACAACAAATGTTGAAATAATTTTAATTCCAACTGTGTTACTGTGAATTGTGTGTAATTTAATCAACTTTTTTTGAAAATAGTACGCTTTCAAAAATAAAAATCTATTTTTTTTATTATTTCTGAATCTCGAATAATCCGAAAAAAGATATAATAGAAACTGGTTTGGCTTTATAGACATCCAGTGTATTAAAATGATTAACCCCTGTTAATGTTAACTGTGTTATTAAAATTAAGTTAAAACGAGATAATACAGCGGCGGTGGACTCAGACGGGAAAAATATCCAACATCAAAAACGCGGTCCTACTTCCATCCTGCGTTTAATTTAAAATCACGAACAAGAATATGACTTTAAATTACAGAAAGAATTTTTCAGATGTCGTTTATATTTTGCCTTTATAATACAAGCACGGGCCGCCAGTCGCTTTATCTCGTTTTATTCGAGCGTGCATTTTCCGTAAACACTAATATAGGTCCCTGACGGCCTTAAAGGTTCGGTGCGGAGTCAAACTTTTTGTCTTCGATTTTGATAATTTTTTTAAAAACTTCACTGCCCCCAATAGCCCACAAAACTTTTTTCAAAATATCCCCACTGGTTCAGGAGATATGACCCCTTAAATTTTTTTTTTGAAAATTCTGTAATTTAAAGATTTTTCAATGGGTATGAAAATTTAAGTAACAAAATATGCACTCAAAAAACGGATATTTTTTACTTTATTTTGATACCTTAATTGTTAAGATTGAAGCAGTATTTCTTGGGTTATTGCGTTTTCCGTACAAAAAACCCGCAATTTTTTCGCTAAAAATACGAAGTGTTGGAAAAAATCAAGGGTTTTTTCGTGCAGGAAACGCAATATCTCGACAAATACTGCACCAATTTTAACAATAGTGTTGTAAAAAGTATTGATTTTGGAATATTTTAAGTAAAAGTAAAAGTAATTTAAAAAATTTTGATTTAAGTAAAGTAAGAGTAAAAGTAATTTATGATTTTTAAATTTAAGTAAAGTAAAAGTAAAAGTAATGGTCAAAATTAAGTAAAGTAAAAGTAAAAGTAAGACCTATTTTTTTAAGGTAGAACACTACAGTTCCAAAAATTTCTTTGATTTTTTCAAAAACAACCACTCGTGGATTTTCGGGGGTCCTGATTACGAATCCGAACTTCGTTTTTTGATTTGACCCCCGAGGGGGCGCTAGGGGAAGGGGGGTTGCGACCTCCCCTAGGAGGGACACTCTGACTCTACCCCGGTTTTACTTCAAAACCACCTTAAAGTACGTACTCTGGGTTGAATACAGTATTGAATAATGTACATTTTTTTAATTAAAAAGTTTAAAAAAAATAAAAAAAAAGTTAAAATTAAAATAAAAAAAAACATTTTTTTGGTGTTAAAAATAACTCCCAGCGGGATTCGAACCTAGACCTTCTGTATGCTGAGTGCTACGCTTTAACCACTCGGCTACTGCTACGTCTTAGATCCCTTTGTTAAAAAGTACTTTTAAACAAATGTTTCAAAATGTAGTTTCCCGACGTCAAATCAAATTCATCCGTTGCAAAATTATAAAAATTTGTTTACGAACCGATTTTAACAAACTATATATAAAAATGGAGAACTCAACGAGTTAGAAACATTGGCGTTGTTTATTTAAAAATCGTATAGAGATATACTGAGAAATTGGGCTTCAAAGTTAATAAAATTTTCTCAAAAACTCTTCAAAATGTCGGGTTTTCTCGGGTTATTTCTACACTATTTTGCTGAAAACAACAGGAAAGTTTTATCTACTCGTCTTCTAATTACGTACAAAAATTTTTTTAAAATCGACATGCACAAAAAAATTTTATATGTCATTTTGTGAAAAAAACCTGCGCATTTTGTGAAAAAAACCTGCGATTCGTCGGAATCCCCTTTGTGGACCATTGCCACAGCTTATTTTTAATTTTAATGTTTCATCAAAATATAAAAAATGATGTTCAGGACATGAGAATTATTACAGTATGCAGTTTTTAAAAATTGGTTACAGCTGTAATGAATAGCGACTGTACAAAGTTTGTGCGGTTTTTACTGTAGTGTTCCACCTTAAGTAAAAGTAAGAGTAAAAGTATAATAAAAGTAAGTTTGAACCGGAGCAAAACACCGGTTTTTGGAGCTCCAGAGCTCCGTTTTTTGCTAATTTTATGTGTAAATTATCATTTTAATATAATTTAAAAGTTTTTTGGTCAAAATAAATAGTTTTAGCGTGTTAGCGGTTTAAAAATTGCCATCTGCCATTTACTTTACAACAAGCCCATAGGGAATCTATCCATTGAAATTACTTAAATTTTACTTAAATTAATTTAAGTATTTGCAGTGGAAAATCCGAGTAAAAGTAAAAGTATTTGAAATTTCAAAAGTCGAGTAAGAGTAAAAGTAAAAGTAATTGAAATTTCAAAAGTCGAGTAAAAGTAAAAGTAATCCAAAATCCGTTATTTTTATTAATTTTTTAAAAGTAAAAGTAACTTTTTACAACACTACTTAACAATCAAGGTGTCAAATTAAAATAGAAAATAGCCGCTTTCTTTGAGTGAATAATTTGTATCTTAGTTTTTTTACACATCGAGCATTCTCTCAAGTACAAAATTGTCCAAAAAGTCATTTTTGGAGGGTCATACATATCTCCTGAACCAGTGGAGATATTTTGACGTAAAAAATTTGGTGGGATATTGTGAGCAGGAATAAGGTTTTCACAAAAAAATCATCAAAATCAAAGACAAAAAGTTTGACTCGGTACCGCAACTTTAAGCACCAACAGCAACGTTTACTCCTCCCAATTTCTGATTCACTAAGCGAAACGTCGAAAAAATAGCGCTAATTATAGGTTTGTTGAGAGTTATTCTTTTTAGGCCAGGTGATTAAAAATCCGATAAAGATTAAATCTTAAAAATTGATATATTACAGGCATTGGAATGGCTGATAGGACCGAAGCCAATTGATCCAGCGAAGAGGGGTACCGTCCGCGTTGAGCCAAGATTCCACACATCCGCTTTTTGAATAGCCGATCCAAACCCCGGTAGTCAATTTCCCCACGGTCAGCGACCTATAAATTAAAAAAAACTGTTCGAAATCGTGGCGTCCTATAAATTAGTATTTTATGTACAAAAAACTGTTCGAAATCGTGGCTCAGTGACAGAGCGCTTGTCCGGTGCACTGAAGCTCGCAAGATCCAGTCTCGTCTGAGACACAAAAATAGTGATATTGTTATTGTTGTTTTTTGTATTGTTTGGTTGTGCTCTTAGCGCTACTTGTTTCACCTTGTACATTCAACTTTAAGGCTGGTTCATACTTATAAAAAAACGTCCTTTGGACAAAGTCCAAAATACGTTTTTACATACGTTTATACGTTGTATTTGTCCTTTGTACTTTGTCCAAGGGGCTTTTTAAAAAAGAAGGAACAAGCTTTAAAAAAAAAAAAAAAAAAAAATACAAAAAAAAAAGAGACGGTGGGGGGGGGTTGTTTTTACTTCCTAGAAAAAAGCAGCTACAAGAAAAAAAAAATCGAGGCCCCGACTAATTATACTATTATTCTACTATGTTCTTAAAAAAAAAAAAAGAAACAGAAACACAACTATTATGTTAAGACCTGACACTTTTTGTATTTTTTACGAAGCTGCAAGATTTTCTAACCCCCGATATTTGAGCCGCGGTATTTTAAAGTACTGAATGAGAAAAAAAGCGGTCACAATTAGTGATGTTCCTACCCTCCAATATCATGCTCCGGAGCTACAGCCATCTAAAGGAGAGGGATCTCCGGAGCTCCGGAGCTCCGGAGCTCCACCCCTTAAATGAGCAATTTTAAACATGTTTAAGCTCTAAATACATTAAAAATTACTCTATTAGCAGTTTTAAGACTATTTTTAGCGTTTTAAATAAGTTTTGAAAAAAAAATTAATTTACAAAAAAATTTTGACGCAATAAACTGTAGTATCGCTGTTTAATTATGCATGAAACTAGTACAAAAATAGGGCGGAGCTCCGGAGCTCCGGACAACATCACTAGTTACAATAATATGAGAGCCTGGAGCTGCGAAAAGAAAGGCGGGGTTTTTTAGAGCCGCAAGTAAAGCGGATTGGGAGCCGTAGAAAAATAACTTTGTTACTATGGCAAAATGAGCCACTGTCATTATACAATACACGTGACTGTCACTTATTCTGTAGTACAAGGTTCCTGTTTTAAATTTAAAATGAGTCACAGTCACATAGATTTTATACGAACTGTGGCTCATATTGATTACGTCGTTACTATGGCAAAATGAGCCACTGTGATTATAAAATACACGTGACTGTGACTCATTCTGTAGTTACAAGCGTCTTGTTTTAAATTTAAAATGAGTCACAATTGCATAAATTTTATACGAATTGTGGCTCATTTTGCCGTAGTAACGAGGTTTTTGGAAATTTGGATTAGAGCTCTGAATAGAAATTAATTTTAGGCTTAGCTTTAGGCCTAATAACAGTAGCAAGTTTTATGTACAAGAGTAAAAAACCAAAAAAAATAACGCCACTTCATCCCTAACAGCCCAAAGATGGGACTGCAAACTAGATAAGTGAGTATATCTTATTAATGGAACAATACATTAGCGCACTATAATTACTTTTTGCACTACATTTGTAAGAAGCGGTACTAATCGTATACAAGTAATTCTACCTTAGTTAAAATTTTTATAATTGTCGCCTATGTAAATTAACCTATCCTTTGGTAAACTATGCTACGTTCAAAACAATTTTCCATTTCGCGTCATTTAGATTTCCGTTAGGTTGTGTTTTAGTGGTATTTTTAATAACACCTATTATAGTTTATAAACGCGTTTGCTTGCAAAGTTTCGTCAAGTTTTTATCAAAATTTGTGCAGTATTAAACGATTTGATTTACCGAGGACCATAGGTGGGCAGGGGGGAGGGGTTGGGGGGATTATACCCCCCAAAAATCCCGATTATAGCCGACACCCCTCCTCAAATTTGGGAGTACCCCGGACACCCGACCCCCTAAAATTTGGGGGGTCCCAGTACTAAAAACGCTAAAAATGGGGTAAAAAAATTTTTGGGATACCCCCCTGAATTTCGGTGGTCTGGTATACCCCCTCCCAAAATTCGGAAGGTTGCTCACCTATGCTGAGGACAACCATCTTTTAATACGCTCTAGTGTTGGAAGATTATTTCCTCTCCAGGTTTTCACCCGAAAAGAATATACTGGTAAAAAACTGGTAAATTCTTTCCCCCCGAAAAACTATCCCGCTTACAAACTGGTATATTATTTTCCTCTTGTTATGAACATTGTTCTTTGTTTTTATCAGTTTTAGCTTGATTTTAAGGTTTTGCTTCGGCTGCTTAAGGAAGCAAAAGTTTAAAATGGTTATTATTGTTTATGAATTTTATCATGATATTTTATGACATTTTTAACTTTCATGATGACAAAATCAACATTTTAATATTGTGTTTTTAAAAAATGCCGAGAAATCGCCTTATAAACTTTATGCAAATTCTTTAAAAGGACAAAGGATATGGCGCTAGAAAGAAATACTTCTGCATGATATATTCGGAAAGAATATTTACGAAACAACTTTTAAATATTTATAACAAAGGAAAACTTTGTTTTCTTTCATAACAAACTAAAAAAACAAAAAAAAATATTGAAAAAAGCCTAAAAAATTTTTAAAAAAGCCGAACAAACAATTTAGGCAAACTCTGATTCCCTCGACAAATTTCACTCGACAGCTTTTTTTAAACTTATGCTTATGTGTTCCTAAGCCTAAACAAAATTTAAAAAAACAACAAACTTTTTCCGCGCAGCTGTTTGATAAGTTTAGGTTGTTTTTTAGGCTTCGCTTAGATTTAGGAACTTGTAGGTTTAACCTTAAAAAAGCTGTCGAGTGAATCAGAGTTTGCCATAATTTACTGCTCAAAAAAAGATATTTTGCAGAAGATATTCCTGCGGGACACCAAAGAATATACCGGTATTTTTTTCGGGGGCGGGGGAAGAACACCATGACACCGATCGTGGAATTAAAAAACTACTGTTTACTATGCTGACTTAAAATAATAAATTTGTAACCGAACTTACAGAATATCACTAATATATACACTTTCGGCGTAGTCTTCAATAGATGCCAAGTGTCCGACAACTTTCACACCCCCACGAATGTAAAAATTATTTTGGCAATGACTAAAACAGTTTAATTATATTTTGTTAGTACAATAAAAATTTGGATATTACAAATCGTAGTGTTATATAAGTTATTTTAAAATTTTTGGGAATTTAGAAAAATTTCCAGCCTTATTGTTATTTTTAGATTATAACATAATAAGTTTTTGTTTTAACAATAAACAGTTTATATTTTATGTTTTATTATTACTTTGATATTGAACGAAAAATTTATATAATAAATATTAATACACAATTTTTAAATTTTAAAACAAAAATAAAAAAACTTAAATAATTGAGGCCTTATTTACACTTTTTGAAAAATTTCTTTTTGTTACATTTGGTAATGTTTAGAAAATCCAAATTTAGAAATGAAATTTCAGAAGATCTTTTAAAAACAATATCATTTAATTTTATGGTGATTATAAATAAAGATTGTAGTCTCAGAAAACTATAGGAAGCTTTGCGTTGTTTTAATTTCATTAATTATTATCGCTCTAGTTTCTAAATCATGGGTGGCGCGGGAGCGCCACAGGGCGATTTAGCCCCGCGGCGCCGCGCCAACCACAATTAGAGAACGTGGGTAAATTTTGAAATTCATGTTCATCTCCTTCTTCTTCTTCGTCTTCTTCTTCTTATTATTATTATTTTTCTAACGCTCAATATTTAAAATCGATATTCCTCCTTCGTTACTGATTGATCAAAAATAAACATGGGCTTATTTGAAAGAAAAAAGAATTACGCAATTTTCTTAGGATCCACATTTTTTTAGTTAGGTCCTTGTTATCGATTTATTGATCAAAATAATAAATTAAAAAATATCAAAATAAAAACTTTTAACCGCACAATAACAGCCTTTTGGCAACAAAAAGGATTGTACAGAGCAGACATCGGACAGAGCTCCTCACAGAAACTGCACAATAACAGCAAACGGCTGTGCTTGGTTGCTATCAGCACCATCTACTTCAACCGCGCGGAAAACGCCAAAAACAGTAAAATATTTTTTGTTAATTTTTGATTTTCTGATAAAAAAATTAATTTAAAGTTTTGTTTAAAAAAAAGATCGGATGCAATTATCGGATGTGTGGGAAACCACGCGGCGGTTTAGCCCCAAATCACCGCGCCAACATTAATTAACCAACTATAATTAGTTGGAAAAATTTTGTGATTCATGTTCATCTTCTATTTATTTTTATTACTATTATTCTAACGCTTATATTTTAAAATCGATATTCCTTCATCGTTCATGTGGCAATTTAACCCCGCGGCACTGCACCAACTATAATCAGAGAACGTGAATAAAATCAAATGTCTAATTCATTTTCATCTTGTTCTTCTGCTAATTCTTTATTTTAAAAAAATAATTGCAATAATTAGTGGTGCGAAAGCGCTACACAGCAATGTAGCCCCACAAGACTGCGCCAACTGTAATTAAAAAACGTGGTAAGTTTTGTAATTTATGATCATCTTCTTATTCTTATTATTATTATTATTTTTATTTCAAAAATATAATTGCTATCCTTGCTGGTGCGTCGATTAAACCCCACTCCACCGCTTCAACTATATAATTAGAGAACTTACGTAATTTTTTTAATAAATTTTCATTTTCTTCTTCTTTTTATTTCCAAAAATATAATTGAATTATCAGTGGCACGGGAGCGCCACACGGCGATTAAGCCCCATGGCACCGCGCCAACTATAATTAGGGAACTTGGATAATTTTTGAAATTCATGTCCCAGTTCTCCTTATGATAAATAGATTTTTTTAAACGCTTATATCTTAAAATCGATATTCCTCCGTTGTAACTGATTAATCAAAATAAACATGAGCTCTTTGGAAAGGGTAAATAATCGCACAATAATTTTTTTAGGAGCCACTTTTTTCAGTGTCCAAATTTAAAATTTAAATTGTTGACAACATAATAGTAAATTCGTATTAATAATCAAGCACAATTAAAAATTTATATTATTGCATAACTACGACACTATAGGCAAATAAAATCTAGCTGACCGCGATATTTGCAGTATTGAATCGACTATTTAACAAAAACATTCAAAATTTTTCACTAAAGCGGATTACCAACAAAGATTATAAACTGTATTCTAATAATTATTTATCAAATTACTGAATTTGCAACCTAAATGCAAATTTTTTATGGGCTAAAGTAGGTTAATTTTTGTATATTTTGTGAAAAGGTGGAATTAAAAAAATTCTGCGTTCTTATTTGTTTTTTTTTAATGTCATTAACGCACAATTTTAATTAGTCTCCTCATGTCTGCATTTTAATTTTCAGCGTCAGCCAGATATAATTCAACCATAATTTTGTTATATTTAAATTAAAAATTCAATTTATCAACCATTAATAAAGAATGAAGAATGTCGGCAAAGTTTTTCACATTGTAATGTTCACGAAAAATACGTTTTCTATTGATAATATTAAAACTGTTAAAACTTTATAACTCGGATTGATTATATAACGGATTGATTATAAGCATTTGTCATTGAGCAGCTAATACTATACTATATAAGGTTATTTTTTAAAATTGATTTAAAAAAGTGGTGGACTAGCCTTGAAAAATGCTCTAAAAAAGAGCAGGAAAAACGAGCGATTTCTCCCCGGGTGTGTGTTTACACAGAAACGATGTGGACTAGTCTAAGATGGACGTTATTTGCACACTAAGAAATTAGTATTTGATTTGGCCAGCTGCCCATTGAATAAAAATTTCTACCATATGATAATAATTTATTTATACGTTGAACTAATTACACAGCACTGTTGCATTTTTTTAATTGAAAAATTATGCTCACATACAGCAATCTTTGACAAGCGCGAAATCGCCATTTTTTCAAATTTATAGTTGTTTTTTTACACATAAAAATATATCCTTTCAATTGAAAATGTGTCGATTTCGCGCTTGCCAAAAATTGATTTTTTCAATTGCATTTCTTCAGATTCAAAAATTGCAACAGTGCTGTGTAATTAGTTCACCGTATAAATGAATTATTATCATATGGTAGAAATTTTTATTCAGTGATCAGCTGGACAAAACAAATACAAATTTCTTATGGTGCAAATAATGTCCATCTCATTGTGGTCCACATTTTTTCTGTCTAAGCACACGCCCGGGGATAAATCGCCCCTTTTTCCTGCTTTATGCTTTGAGCATTAAAACTTAGTTGGCCTCTATGAATTGCAGTATTGAATAGACTATTTAATTACAAAAAAATTAAAAATTTTCAGCAAAAATGGTTAATAAAAAAGATTGAAATCCTTATTTTAACAATTATTTATCAAATTACTTAGTGTGGAATAAAGCAGCAGATGTGTTAGGGACTTAAGTAGACTAATTTAGTTATATTTTGGA
>JASAMX010024686.1:0-44995 GCA_030248175.1 Microlaimidae sp. YZB2_3
GCCGGTAACTCAAATATGGGCTTAAGTTAATGGTACCATTTGACAAAAGGGGCCCCATTATAACTTGATGGGTCCCTTAGATAATGAGCCCCATTTCTTCAGTAACTCAAACAAAAATAAGGCTTCCATTAGTTAAGGTACCCCATTATGCTTTAATGGGTCCCATTATTTCAGTTTTTGTGAATGACACGCGCTTGTATTTCCTATTTTAAACCTTTTTTCTTCCAAATGGCTGATATTTAAAAAAAAAAACACAAAATTCGTGCTCCAAAATTAATGAATTCGAGTTTTGGTACACTTTTTGAAAGTAATAAATTTACTTTTTTTATCGCTTTTATCTTTAAAATTTTTTCGCTGTTGATGAAAAAAGAGCAAGACTTGGATCATTATAATTTCTAAAGAATAAATACTTAAATTTTGTAAACATAAAATTGTTACAGTTAATCGTGATTTTTTCTAGAGCTCCGAGCTCCGAAGCTTCACCATATTTTTATGCTAGTTTCATAAATAATTTGATAATAATATCATAGAATATAACCATTAAAAATGCTTTAAAAATAGAGTAGCAAACGGGGTGATTTCCTCCGAGGAGTATCTTTAGACAGGAAAAAATGTGGGTTATAGTCGGAGTTGGACGTATGTGGAGTGTAATCTTCTATTGTCAGAGGGGATGGCAATTTAAAAAATCATGCCTACAGCATTCTTCGACCGTTACGAAATCGGCATTTTTTAAACTATAAGGTTGTAATTGTATGAGTTTAAAAGAATACTCATAAATATAAACAACATGGCGATTTCGCGATGGTCACAAAATGCTGCGAACATGATTTTTTTATTTGTTATTTTTTCCGACGATGAAAAAGCTACAACTGGGTTGTGTAATTGTTTCACTAAATAAAAAAATATTATCATTATATGGTCTACAATTTTTATTTTGTAAGCAATTGCAGGTTCTAATTTTTTACTGTCCACATATGTCCAACTCACACTTTCTGTCTAAAAAAGTATTCCCGGCAGAAAATCGCCCCGTTTCCTGCTCTATTTCTAGAACATTTTTCATGGATAGTTCACCACTTTTTAAGCTTAGTCTTAAACTTAAATAATTGGAGTTTCAGCTATACGCAATGACATAACTTTCAAATAGCGTTCAATTGTTTATAATATTAAAAAAATGGAATCATATAAATTTGAATTTTGATTTTAAACTACATATTATGGGTGATTTCGTGATTTATTATGGCACGTTTTGCAACGCGTGGCGTTCAAGTTACAGACTTTTAGCGAAATAATAGATACGTGGTATACCAATCATATCAAGGCTTTAGCACAAAACTACCTGCGTTTGTTGTTTGTTGCAACTCAGTAGACTCATCAATATTAGCTGTTAAAAGCCCTGTTACTAAATGAACAGTTTGACTAACTATCATTTTGGAAACGTTGTCCACTTTTTTAATGGCGGATTCTGATTTTCCGCCAGCTAGTCGTAATTTTAAGAGCGCCGTAAAATCTAAAAAAACATCGTGATGAAGTTTAGGTTGATTTTTGGTTTTGCTCAGGCTTAGGAAAACCAAAAAAAGAGTTTAAAATTGATTAGTACTAAAATAAGCGTTTCTGCTTAGTTTAATTGTTTTAAAAAAACTATTTTTCAGCGCACTTAAAATTAGCGCGCTGAAAATTCTGCTTTTCTAATATTGCAAAAAAGGAACAAGGTGCAAAATAGTACAATGCTATTGACAATGAAACTTTGCTTCGTATTTCGTATCGTTTGATGTAAACGGTCTTCCCAAATAAGATCACAAACAAGAATAAACGTACGTAGTCTTTTTAAATCGAAAATTAAAAAAACATATTCCTTATAATTATAATATTTCAATGAATTTTTTCCAGATTATTACGTTTTGTCTGTTTTATTAATCAAATCAATTATAAAAATGATATCAGTCCATTTTAGCGTAAAATAGTAGCACAAACGTCTTATTCGATAGGGTCCATTAAAGTTAAGTCGAGGTGTGGGGTAACCTTAAATCTGGGGCTTATCTCTATTTTCAATGGGGTCCCATTATGTTTGAGTTACACCTTGATTTTAATGGTACGAGATAAGCCAATTTTTAATGGGCGTCTAGAAATAATGGGACCCCTTAATGTTTTGAGTTACCGGCCCAAAACTAAAAATACGTATATGTAGTTTCGAAGTTAGTTTGAAAGGTTATATTTTAATTTCTGTTAATTTAAGAACATTGTCTACGAAGATTGTGATGTTTCATCGAAAAACTTAAAATAATATATTAATAATATCATAACATAATTAATTGTAATATAAAGTGATATATTAAAGTATATAAAGATAATAAACATATCACTGTGCAGCTATTGTTGTGAAGTATAAAATTAAACTGAGAGTCTAAAAAACAACGATTTTTTAAGATTTTTTGAATTTTTGTACTTTTATGTCTACAGCAAAAATTTATATTTCAAACTTTAGGGTTCGGTACCGAGTCAAACTTTTTGTCTTCAATTTTGATGATTTTTGTAAAAACCTTACCTGTGCTCCCAATAGCTCGCAAAAATTTTTTCATCAAAATATCGTTGGGTTCAGAAGATATAACCCCCCCCCCCACAAAATTGCCTTTTTTCACAATTCTGTACTTGAAAGATTCTTAATAAGTATATAATTTTAAGTTATAAAAATTTTACTGAGAGAACGTGGTTATTTTCTACTTTAATTTGATACCTTGATTTTTAAGATTGAAGCAATATTTCTCGAGATATTGCGTTTTCAGTACAAAAAACCCGCGATTTTTTTCGCTAAAAATACAAAGTGTATTCTCTGTTTTTTAGCGATACTGGTAAAATTGTGACAAAAAATTTTTCGTTTGAGCTCTTATGACTTTTGAACGCGCCGTGATCAATATGCAAATATCTCGCGTTGAGGTGCTTAAACCTTTGGCTACCTCTTGAAAAAAATTTTTTTTCAAAAATTTTGAAGGGTTAGTCATAAAACCTCTCAAATTTAGGGGCAATTTTTTTAGCCAAATTTATAACTTTTTACCATATGATTCCTTCCTTAATTTTTGTGCAGATTGCCCATACTTTGCTAAGATCAAAAAATATAATTTTTTAGAGGTAACATATTTGGGTCGGGTACCCCAAGAGATTAAAAAGGGTTAATTTTACGATTTTTGCTAAAATTCTTTGTATGGGGGTAGCAAGTGCACTTTTTGACATAATGTTCTAAACCTGTTTGAGCCATAAGTTTGGGACCGGGGGGACTTATGCGGAATTTCATGCTCTATATTTTGGTGACAGTCAAAAAATTTTTATGCCCTAAGACAATGCAATGGTCGACCCTTAAAAATTTAACTTTTGACACAGCCCTTCTACATTAGCGAGAAATATATCATTTTAAAGCTCTCCGCGTAGTGATTTTAAAATTATAAAAAACTTTGTTCTAACTCTTTAAATAGGCGAGTAATATATCATTTTAAAGCTCTCAGCGTGTTGATTTCAAAAATATAAGAAAATTTGCTTTAAATGGTTGAGTAACCAAAACACAGACCCCTTTGTACCTCCAAATTATGAATTTCAACTCAATTCACTCAATGGTTACCATTTTTACAACCCCTAATGTACCCCCAAAAATTTTTGGGGGTACATTACGGGTTTTAAAGAGTTGAAATTAATATTTTTGAAATCAGCATGTCGAAAACTTTAATATGAGTATAAACACGACGGTAAATAAATATATAAAAATGAACCCCAAAAATTTTTGGGTGTATATTACGGGTTGTAAAATTAGTAACCATTGGGTGAAGTGAGTTAAAATTTATATTTTTGAGATCAGCGTGTCGAAAGTTTTAATATGAGTATAAACAAGACGGTATTAGAATAAATATATAAAAATGACCCCCTAAAAAGTTTTAGGGGTTCATTATGGGTTGTAAAAATGGTAAACATTGGGTGAATCAAGTTAAAAATAATTTTGACATCAGCGTGGGGAGAGCTTTACAAACATAAGGGTATCATAATAAAACATGACAAACATGACGGTATTATAATAAAATCAGCTCTTGAGAATTTTAGGGGGTACATTGATGGGTGAAAAATTGAATAACCACTAAAGAAAATTTAATAAACTATATATTTTTAAAATCAGTGCGTCGAGAGCTTTCATATGAGTATAAAAACGTCATTTAAAATGAAAAATTATAAAATTACAATTTTCACTATTGAAGAGTATTTGGGGGGTATGTAACCGAGTAACCATAAAAATTTTTAACTTAAAATTAATATTTTTGCAATCAAATCGCATAGGGCTTTCAGGCGAATATAAACACGGCTTATAAATAATAAAAACAAAAAAAACTCACCCTTTACTAATTTTGGGGGTACAAAAGAGTCTGTATTTTGGTTACCTGATTATTTAGAACAAAGTTTCTTATAATTTTAAAATCATTACACCGAGAGCTTTAAAATGATATATTACTAGCCAATGTAGACAGCTGTGTCAAAAGTTAAATTTTTAGAGGTCGTCCATTGCAGTGTCTTAGGGCATAAAAAATTTTTGACTGTCACCAAAATATAAAACATAAAATTCCGCATAAATCCCCCCGGTCTCTAACCTATGGCTCAAACAGTTTTTGAGAATTATATCAAAAAGTGCACTTGCTACCCACTTGCAACAAAGAATTTTAGCAAAAATCGTAAAATTGACCCCCTTTAACCTCTCGGGATAACCGACCCAGGTTACTAACAAATTATATATTTCTGAGATCAGGAAAGTATGGTAAATTTGAACATAAATTTTTAGACGTAAAGACCCAAAACAGAAATTTGGCTGAAAAAAATTGCCCCTAAATTTGGGGGTTTCGGGCTAAACCCTGCCTCCAAAATTTTTGTAAAAAATTTTTTTTTTAAGAGGTAGCCAAAAGTTCAAGTACCTTAACGCAAGATATTTGCATATTGATCGTGGCGCGTTCAAAAGTTATAAGAGCTCAAAAGAAAATTTTCTTGTCTCTAAAAAAACAGATTAGGTAAAAATGTGTGGCAAACTTAATCCAATCATTGCCTTCGGTTGGTGTTTTTAACGAAAAAATCGAAAATTTTTGTAGAAAAAAGGTAATATCTCGACAAATACTGCAACAATCTTAACAATTAAGGTATAAAATTAAAGTAAGAAAGTAACCGCTTTCTTTCTGTAAAATTTTTATAACTTAAAACTTTATACTCATTTAGAAATGTTTCAAGTACAGAATTTCGAAAAAACACTATTTTGGGGAGACATATTCCCTTAGCCATAAAGATATTTTAGCGAAAAAAATTTTGTGGCCTATTGGGGGCAGAGGTAATGTTATCACAAAAAGCACCAAAATTGTAGACAAAAAGTTTGACTGCATTTTTAAACCTGTCCTGTACGAAAATAATGCAAACTAAAAAACTCAGATGAGCATATCTCGCTAACATCGCGGTCGATAAAAACTATATTAGTTCTGATATTCAAAAACTTTATAGTGTCTGATATTCAAAACTTGCTATATATTATTATATTTATCGTCTAAAGTAAATCAACCTTTTTACAAGTAAAATATGTCCACATAAAATTTGTCATAGATAAAATAGTGGCAGTGACAATTTTTTTTAAAAAGATTAAAAAAGTCAAGCATAACAAATTACTGAATATGTCTTTTATTTTTAAATTTAGCTTTAACTAAAATATTTTTTTATAAAAATTATATTAATAAACATTTTTTAAAGAGTTAATATCAGTGTTTTTTTTTAATTTCAGATCTAATTTCACCTGAAGATTACATTCTGGAAGCAATTAAATCAGGAGAGTTACCTTCTGAACTTTGCGTTCCAACTCATTTACTATCACCAGACATCTTGGAAGAATTGCTTTTGGTGTTGTCGCAGCCCCAACAGGAGTAAAAATTACTCCTTTGCTTTTCTTTTTTTTAATTTACTAATTTAAAACTATAATTCGATATGGTAATTAATTATGATAAAATTATTATACTACTTATAAATTATTATAAAAAACGTTTCTTTGTAAACTAGTTATAGCGCCATATTATTCAGCTTAAAAGCCAAGCTCCAATTTTTATAACTGATAGACCTTGTCGTCAAATAGTCCTCATTTGCCTAAACTGTAATTGGTTAGGTTTTAGTGTGAAGTTCCAATGTATTAAGTTGAGTTTTGATACCATTTTGATTTAAAAAAATATAAAAATTGCATTTTAGTAGTGGCCGTCGATACTCAGGAAACAGATATCGAGGATCCACATCAAGAAGTCGGTCAGCTTTCTAAATTTTTACTATTTATATTTTTTGATTTTTTAAATTAGCAAGTCACTGTTATAGGCTAATTATTTTGCTTATAAGTTACTCTCAACACCTCTGTCTACACATCATTTCGCTAATTTCAATCAAAACTTAAATTTCGTTAAAACGTTTTTAAAAATTTATTCGAATATTGAGAAAAAGACAAAAAAAACTGTTGAACTTTAACATATTTAAGATTAAGTACTTAATTTATAATAAACCCATTCATTTATAACAAAACCCCTAATTTAATAACGGCTAAATTTGAATGAAAATGAAAAATAATATATATTGTGCAAAAGCAAAAATGCGTAAAAATTGCTTTGTCGAAAAATAATTTCATACGGAATAATAACTTCAGTTACCTTATTTCAACAAACGTTGGATAAAAGTTTAGTTGATCTTATACATATACAAATGATTTTAAGTTACTATTACCAAAAATATATAATATACCGAAAAATGTGCAACTCCTATATAAAAAAAGTACAGAAAAGGTGGCCTTTATAATGAGCCTCTCCATTTAAATGACACTCTCCACTATAATGGCATAGTAGCCATTTTAATTCGGCGAGTTAAAATGGAGAGGAAGCTATTATAATAGCCATTTATTGACTTAATTTCACTTCATATATACTCACAAGTGTAATACTGTCCGGGCCGCATGAGTTTCCCCGTGTT
Source organism: Microlaimidae sp. YZB2_3 (assembly GCA_030248175.1). Taxonomy (NCBI): domain Eukaryota; kingdom Metazoa; phylum Nematoda; class Chromadorea; order Desmodorida; family Microlaimidae; species Microlaimidae sp. YZB2_3. Next base: position 7,000 of record JASAMX010024686.1, read on the forward strand.
CGTTGAATACTGTCCAACACGCAGAAACTCGTGCGGCCCGGACATTATTAGACTTGTGAGTATATATTAAGTGAAATTAAGTCAATAAATGGCTATTATAATAGCTTCCTCTCCATTTTAACTCGCCGAATTAAAATGGCTACTATGCCATTATAGTGGAGAGTGTCATTTAAATGGAGAGGCTCATTATAAAGGCCACCTTTTCTGTACTTTTTTTATATAGGAGTTGCACATTTTTCGGTATATTATATATTTTTGCTATTACTATGATTTTATATTATTAAATTACTATTTTAAGTGACTATTCCCAAGTATTGAACATTCTGAGGTATCTTACCAATGAATCCACAGGGGGTTCTGTGCTCGACAACAGCAATTTTCCTGATGAATCTTTACAGCAATTTTGTGAGTCTTTTTAACTTTTTATAAAAGAAATTTAAGAATATAAACTATTGACTTATTGAATAATAATAATAATAATAATAAATACATAATAATAATAATAAATAAATAATAATAGATATAAAACCATTATTTATTTTAAAAAAACATAAACTAAAATCAAACTTTAAGAAGTGGTTCTAAAATACAACGAAAAACTCGATGACTAGTATATATAATAATAAAATGAATAGTTTCTTAATATTAAACAAGAAAAAGTGGAACCAAAGAAGTCGAGAACCTAGGATTTTAGTCCACTATACATGTGATTTACTTATACGGAAAATTTACCGTATTACTTTTTGTATTCTTGTGCATTTCCTGTAGTTTGCATCTCCAAAATTTTTTTTTCTTGTTGTTTCCCAATTTATGTTTCATATTTTAGCTAATTCAAGTAGTCCCCACGGGAAAAAAACTATTGAAGAAAATACGCCCAGCGAAAACTCACAGCTGGGCAACTCTGAAGATTCCGAAAACAATTTTTTTGAGAATTCAAACTCTGGAGGTAAATGCAAAACGGACTTAAAACTTAACATACATACATAGATAAATGCATCAAGTTTCAAGCGACGGAATTCTTATGGGAGTTATAAGTTGAAGCTATACTACAATATTAGCAATAACAACTTAAATAGCTAAAAAATAGCATCACCTCGACAGTTCTTTTTCTATTTTAACTAAAAAAGTAATTAGGATTAAATATTAATGAGGAAAATTTTAGTTCCTTTAATTGCAGCTGCCAAAAACAATATCAGTTCTAAGTTCAAAAATTTAATAATTCAGTACAGCAAAATGAATTTGACAATTTGTTTGGCAAATTCATTTTGCTGTACTGTCACAACTCCTATAAGTTTGGCAAACAATTTGATTAACCAATAAAATTTGTGTAATAAAACTCGGTTAACACTATATCTGTGATTATTAGAGTAATTATTATGAGGTTTTTTAGAATTTAATTATAAAAGATGTTTTATTTTGATTTTTTTTTAAATATACTAAGTAAAAAGTACTCTAATGCGTTTCGATTGTATGTTTCCAAACTATATTTTCGTTAAACTTTCTATTTTCCGATTTTCCTTAAAGGTACGGTGCATAAAAAAAAAACATTTTGCATTTGATTTCTATGAGGATTTGTTTGTTTTTTTTTGCAAAAAAACAAGTTTTTTTTGTTAAAATATCTTCCGCTATTTAGGAGATTTGACTCTCCAAAAATATTGTTAGTTCAGTAATTCTTTAGTTAAGAAACAAAGACAAACAAAAAAAGGAATGGTAGAAAAAAACCTGAAAAATTTTTAAAAGAAGAGATAAAAAACAGGCTTGAAGTTATTTAAGCCATATTTCATTATGTATTACTTTGACATGTCTTGAGTTTATGATAAAAAAACTTTAAACGGTCAAATTAAAACAAAAGTATTTTTTTTTGAAACGCTGAAAGTGAAATTGTTAGTTTTGAAGTGTTATAAAAAAAATCAAAACATCAAGAATCCGTGAAATTAATTTTATATATTCTTGAAATATATATTGCGCGTACATAAAATCAGTAAGCCAACAAATTTGACGATGCGTTCTGCTCGTTCAAAAATCCTCTTAATTTTGCCGTGACCTGAATGTCTTCACTTAATTATTTTTGAGCAAAAAATTACTGGTTTTCTTGACGGAAAACGCAATATCTCAACAAATACTGCATCACTTTCATTAATTATAGTATCAAAATAATATAAAATGTAGCCGTTTTTAGTCATTATTCGTTGCTTAAATTGTTTAGAAGAATTGAGCAATTTTCGAATTACCTAATCGTCTAAAAAATATCATTTTTATATTTGCTAAAAGACTAAAGATATTTTGGCACCAAAATTTTTGGTACGTTTTTGAAAGGGAAAAGTTTTTACAAAAAAAATTTTAATCTAAAACAAAAAGATTAACTCTTTAACGTATCTTGAAGTACATGTAATCTCTGTTATCATGATTCATCACAGTCATAAATCCCTGCAATTTGACTATGTTGTTCGAGTTTCATTTTTTGTATTTACCTTGTGGAAAAGATGGTCGTTCCACTGATAGTAATTCGCTTGCCAGTTTAATTGATAAACTGAAAACGAGCAGTAGTCAATCAGGAAGTAGCAGCGGAAGAAATCAATACAGCAGGAGCAGCAACAGTTACGGTACATCAAACTTTGGACAGCGAAGTAGATATGGACAAGGAAGTTATGGACAACGAAACAGTTATGGAAGTAGATCAAGTAGATATTTCGGTGGTAAATAAATTGTAGAGGATGGATATAATTAGATGCCTGAAATAAAAAGTCTATTCGCATGTAGTAGAAAAATATATTCTATTTTTGTTTATTTGTTGAAATTAGTTATGGAAATAAAATCAATGTCCGAAAAACTCTGGTCTGACAAGTATTTTTTGTATGTTTTAATTTTAAATAAATATCATTAAACCTTTAATGGATTATTCCTACAGTCCTTTAAACATAGAAATAATTTTCAACTGATTTAAATTCTTATTTTAAATACTTACAACAATTCGTTCTATTTTTAGTGTTAAAATTTTATAACTGTTAGTCAATTTTTTTGTAAAATTTGTAACTGTGTTTTTTTAGTTTATAGCACTCTAAATAATTTCTTTATAATTTTTTTTTTCAATTTTAAGTTGTTGCGATACGATAAACAAATCAAATATAGCTCAACGTTTGATAACAATGAACTGTTTGGAAAAAAATTAATTCGACGTTTCAACAATTTGAAGAAAAAAATAAAAGCTTGTTTTTTTTAAACGAGCTTTGAAAGGAATGATTTTTCTAAAACTATATTGTATGTTAAACAAAATTTTGTTTATATTTCTTAACTTTGTCATTCATTACGAATTAAAATTACAAAATAAAATTAAAACTTTACAATAATCAAAACACGCAGTAAAAAGTCATATAAAACGCAAACTAAGATTATCGTTGTTTTTAAACAATAAATATTATTGTTGTAATTTATACTTTTAAAGCTTTTGACAACTTAGAATGTGTCCTAATGATAATTTAGATGTGTTTGAGTAATATATTGCATAATAACAGATTTTTCGTTTATTTTTATGTGTGATGTTTTTGACTTCGGGATTCTTCGTACATATGAATACATTGTGTTTATGGCATAATATAAAGCTAAAATCATTTATTTGTAATAAAAATAGTTAAGCCTGTTTCTTTGTTTTCTGATTTCCATTTAAATCATAGAGTTAATCTAATATTGAATAATGTTTTTCTAATGGTTAGTTACACTTCGTTCAAATTTGTTGTATTAACATTTTCAGCTTTTAAGTTTAATCAATATCAATTAACAAAACGACAATAGTTAAACGACGAAAAATCAATTGTCATTTTTTTAGATCTCAATTTTAAAATAATTGCACCATTTTTTCTATACTTCTTTTTAAGCATAATTTGTTTTTAAAATAATAAGTAAAATACGAATTTGTTATTAAGTTTTTTTTTTTTTTGAAATACGTATTTAAAAAAATTAGTGAACTTGCAATGTATGTTTCTTGCTCAAAACAGTATGTATTTTAATAGATTTTGTTGTAAAAAAAGCTAAAATTTTGCTAAATTACAAGAACTCCTTTTTTTATCCAGGTTATACTTTATACAGTTCTATACTTTTTGGTGCGTTGTATAATTTAGCTCTTAATATCTAAAAAAACAATTTGTTTTAATTTGAAAACAGTTTGTTACTTCATTCTTTTCTAAGCTTCGACTTTATTCAAATGTAGTTGCATTCAAAAAAACTTTGGTGTCTGGTAATGATAAAATTGATAGAAAACAGCACCAGATTTGCATTTTTTTTGGTAAAAGATGATCCTAGTTATTTATCAAAGTGTTTATGGTACTAAAATCTTTGGAACCATAAGTAGATAGCTGAGAACTCTTAGTAGATAACTTTTTTAATGTCCTGAACTTTAAAAATACGTTGGAATTTAGATTTAGGTTTTATCGACTTCAAAATGTCGGTTCCAAATCTTTTTTTACGCGGTTCAAGTTCAACTCTATGCACGTTACTTGGCTTAAAGTTTTTCAGATCTTAGGTCTGAAATATATTAAATTTAAAACTTCAATTGCTTATTCCGCATCTCGGTGACCTTGGTATTTTTTCTAATTTTTTTGTGTAATTTTCAGTTTATTATGCGAAATAAGTCAAAAAAACTATATACCGTCGTTAATCTGACACAAAAAGTCACAATTAGCATAACATCAACGTGACTGTGGTTCATTTTGTTTAGATAATTTTTGGTTTAAGATATAAAAACAGTCACAGTTATAAATATTTTATGACGCTTCTGACTCATTGTGTCAGAGTAACGACGACACATGGATGTATGTGACTGTTACAGATTTTTAGGTATGGAATGGATATATTAATTTTATCTCAATTAATTTATTGTCACTATTACAAAACGCGAACCTTGCTAGGCCTTTTTTGTTTAAAATGTAATTTGTATTCATTCATTAGAATTTAATTAACAACTACTTATCGCTGTTTCCATTTGATTAGGATATAATACTCCTAAAATCAAATCAAATCACCTGGTGTGTATTTTTTACCAGAAAATCAAATAAATAACAACCATAAGAAAAAAACGTTCATCACATGCTTTGACTCATTCTGAAACGGAGATGAATAAAGAATGACGGTGAGGTCGAAGTTATAAAAATTGGTTGGGGGTTCAAGCGCCCGTGTGGGAAGCGATAAAAGGCGTAAAGATTGAATCTCAATTTTCCGGCTTAACCGGAAACTAGTCGGCGATAAGGGCGTCCTGATAAAAAAATCGATGCGCGTTTCGGGGAGGTCCACGGGTTTTTTTTAGCATCCGGAGTCTTTTGGAAAATTTACCAGATTTCTTAACATCACCTCGTGTTATAGCATTAGCAATATCAGAAATCCACTTCGACGCGCGAAATAAATCGCATTGGAAGTAAAATTTTTACAATCGCTAGCTGTTTTTACTATAAGATCAATTTCGGAGGGCGTTCGAAAGACTTTTTGTGAATGAAAATAAAAAGATCTTCGCGTTTAAAATTTTTTATACCATACAGGTATTAAAAAACTGAAAAAGTTATAAAATGCTAGAAGTGATTAAGTTAGCAGTAATAAAAAATTATTAGAGAAGAGTAAATACAAAAAATGGTTATTTTTATTAATATGCGATGGATTTTAGGCCAATAGAAAAGTTTAAATCTGTTGGACTTCGACAAAATAAGACAGTTTGTATAAAGTATTTGTTTGTATAACGTAATGCTTGATCTTTTTAAGTTTTAGTTTTACAGTATGCCTTATATTTATTAGATATTTTTTAAAACATTTAATTTAGTTTAATGAAAGGATTTAAGCCAAAGCTGTCGTGATATGAACTGACTGGAAATTCTTCTCGAAAGAACAAAGCAATCCATTTCGAACTATTTAGTAACTTTAAGTAGCTACAAGTTACAAGCTACAAGCTACAAGTAGCTACATTTCGAACTATAAGTAGCTACAAGCAATTCGGTCTATTATTAAATAAATTCTTGTGTTTTACGATAGTTTAGCGTCTGTTTTGTTTTTTAAACATGTGTAATGATGCTAAATTTGTTAAAAACCAATTGAAATTTGATTTATTTATTCAGTGGAAGCGATTTGATTATTTATTCAGATTTAGCAACACTACTAGGGTCAGTTTATAAATCAAATACCAAAAATAATTTTAAAGTGATTAATCACTCAATGTGTCAAAAATAAAGGTGAGGAAAGTTGTAGACAAACTAGCGTACAGCCGTAACAATGGCAGATCTTTGTTTAATAATAAGTTTCTCGCGTTATACCCAAATTTCCAATATTTTGTTGCTAAAATATTGGAAAACCTAACAAGGTCTTAAAACCCAGAAAAATGTATTAAAAAGAAAACTTCATTAGAATTTAATTAAGTCTAACCCTGGAAACCTTCGTAACCACGTAACCCGTTAACCATATAACCTATTAACGGCTTAATAATTTAATAATGTCCTAATAACCAAATATTTTCGATTTTCCGTAAAATAAGTTTTTAATCCAAACAGTTAAAACGAATCCGTTTTTATAACAAACCAACCCGTAAATCCAAACTTTTTAGGACTTTTAAATTTTCTGAACTTTAAGTACCACGGTTGAAAACCAATTTAAACCGAATTCCCAGAGATCCCGTTTACAAGCTCAATTTCCAAAAATATGCCACTGTATTTAAACAAAAGAAACAAAACTTTTCCTGAAAGACTCGTCGACAAAGGTCTAGAAAAGAGTTGCTTCCTGCAAAAATACAAAAACCAACTAAATTAAACTTACAAAAATCACTTCGATTTCCACCAAGTTTTTTGCGATTATAAATCTTCTTCTTTATTTTTTCTACGCGTAGGCGTTTACACACCAAAAGAAAGCTGAAAAAACCCAAAAACCCTACGCTGTTTTCCCTCTCTTTTATATAGCACTTGATCTTTATTGGTTATCTAAGAAAGCTAACCCCGAAAGAATTAGAGTGGCGTGATTCTGGTACCCCCAAAAGAATACCATATTTTCTGCTAGTTCGACCACTGCACGTGTCAAACACATGTTGCAATTTCTTGGAATTTATTTTCTCTCTTGGAAACTATCGTTCTGGCCTATTGAGGCCGGTCCAATAAACGCGTGCTGACTAGGTACTATGTTCGCACGTTGTTTAAAACTCTTAATTTTTCTTAATTTCTGGGTTCTTTCTCAAGAAACCTTATTAAACTATTTTTCTGCATGGCATCAATGAATATTTTATTAATTTTATGCATATTTGTTATAAATACAACCTAATAAGGTAATAACCGCTAGTTAAGGGTTAGAAAAATCATAACTAGGGGTTAAGGCTTTATTAGCTTTTATTTAAAACAAATATGCAAAAAATTGTGTAAAAATTAATTTATCTCATTTAAAAAAAGAGTACCATAACACATCTTGAGAAAAACACCAAAATTAAAACACTGTAAGAAGTTTTAAACAACGTGCTAATTTGGCACCTAGTCAGCACGCGTTTAGTGGACCGGCCCTTGATGGCCTTTGGAGACACACCACCAACTCGTTTAAAAAAAACCTCTGAAGAATTTAAGCTTGATCTTATCTTTCCAAACTTACTTTCTTAAATTTATTTTTTTAACTTAAATTTAATGCAATAAATAATAAAAGGGATTTTTCTGTTGAACTATTTGTTAATAATTTTACACATGTTTTTTAAACGTTTTTTTGTTTATGTAAAATTTAAAAAAACAAAGGAAGGAAAGCTAGAAAAAACGACGACCCAAAAAACTGCAATCCGTTTTATTTAGTTAATTAGTGAATTAGCATAAACAAATGACAGAACTCCAAAGGTTAAGATGGTTATTGGTAGAGTTTATTAGAAATGCAATTAGATTGTCGGTTTTGTTGTGAAAAGAAATCTGATTATAAGATTCGTACTTGCGTATTTAATTTCATGATTTTCCTCGAAGCTCTGACATTAGTACACAAATAAAGCGGGGCTTCAGATCTTCGAAGAAGCGCTTGCTTTGGTGCTCCGTAACATCCTATTTGTGTACTAATTTCATGAAAATACAGGGTCTTTAGAACTACTAGCAGGGAACTTAAAGCCATTGAAAACTTGTGAACTTGGAGCCTCGAGTAATAGGACCTTGGAGCCTTTAAAAAATTGGTTTAGGCTTAGATTTAGGCCTCGATTAGACTTAGGTAGACGTTTTAGTGATTTTTACTTTTGGCTCCAAGTTCTTATCTTACGGTTCCAAGTTCCCCACTTATGGTTTCTAGCTTTTTTTTATTTTTTGCTCCAAGTTCCCTCGGTTTCATCAACCCTAAATCTTCATAAATAATAAAAAGTATTGCATAGATCATCTTGTTAACACTTTATTGTTTAAAAATTTATTAAAAACAATAAAAATAGTCATAAAAATCCAGAACTCATAAAAAATATGTAAAAAAATAGTTTAAAACAGATTTCAATTTAAGGGGTCGCTTCGTTTTAAAAAACTAGATCTTAGAAGCATGATATTGAAAGATAGGAATGTAATTAAAATTTGTGATTTTGATGGGTAATTTTTCGCTTGTAAAGCGCTTGCTTTTTGTTTATAAAGAGCTCCATAATTATTTGATTGCGGAAATCGTTATTGCTACGCCATAGGATTCGCAAATGTATTAAATACAAGAAACTTTCTTTTTTATATTCTAAAAATTAAACGATCTATTATAAAAATTCTCATTCACGTAAATTTCATATATTTTGTAACCTATTTGTGATGTGATGAAAAAACGTTGCCTCGTGATTTTAAATAGTAATGTCAGAGCTTTCATATGTTTTACGTCACGTGACATAATATTCGGTGCCTATTGGATCCGGCCAATCTAATCCAGCTTTAGATTTGGCCAACCTTCTGCTCATCGGTCAATTTATGTAAAGTCATGGTAACGTTAAAGGTACATAGTTAAAGAAAACGAGGTACTTAGCAAAAAAATTAATTCCGCAAATGTGTGTTTTTTAATAAAGTGCGCCAACTAAAACTTTGAAAATTATCAAATGGAAGAATACGCACTACATGATTTTCACATTTACAATTACATTGAAAAATGTGCACTGCATATAGGTTTTTTAATATGTATGTTTTCAAAACATATTTTCAAAAAACTCCTGAAAAAGTTTATATTGAGCTAACCTCGTAAAATTGTATGTAAGTATGAAAAATCAATTAAAATTGTGTTGTTAAGAAACAAAATGAAACGAAGAATTTTTTTATTCCGCCTTTGTTCAAAATATATAAAAATAATTCAACTTAAAGGTTTATTTATTTTGCATAAAGCAGGATACGGAAAGCTGATGTTACTCAGCACTAACCGCGCAATCAAATACTAATATAGATATAACAATATTAACAAACGATAACATTGTCACAATAGATTGCCTCAGTCGGGACTTGATTCAGATATCTTCAGTATGCAAAACATCCATTTTGCCACTGCACCACATCCTCGACAATAAAATTGACAAGGTTGTAACGCAATGGTAGAGCAAAGCTCGAAAAATAAATTTTTAACATAAGCCGTTAAAATTGGCATTTTTATTTCAAATTTAAAGGGCAACAGTGCTGTGTGATTAGTTCAATGTATACACGAATCATCATATGGTAGAATTTTTTACTTAGTGGGAAGGGTACGGGGTATTTAGAGCCACAAGAAGAGTACTTGGAGCCATCGGAAATTTTTGGGAACTTGGAGCCACGAGCAATGGGAACTTGGAGCTTTTAAGAAAAAATTCGTTTATGGTTAGATCAAGATTTCACTTAGACTTGGTAAACGTTTTAGCGATTTTTACTTTCGGCTCAAAGTTTCCAACTGACGGCTCCAAGTTCCTCACCTACGGCTCCAAGTTCCCTATTTTTGGCTCCAAGTTCCAGCTCCAAGTTCCCAAGGCTCCGTCGATCCTAAATCGTGGGCAGCTGCTCAAAACCAAATGCAAATTTTCTATAGTCGACATAATGTCCATCTCAGACTAGTTTACATCTTTTATGTCTTTGCCCCATTTTCCTGCTCTATTTCAAGGCTAGTATTTAGTTTATTATTGAGCGGTAATGAAGTTCTAACCTGTATAATCAAAAAATTAAGAAGGTTTTGAAATATATAATTTAACCTTTTTTGATGATACAGTGTATGTAAGTAAAAAAGCTTCTCAAATGTTTTGTACTTAAAGATCAAAAATGTTAAAGTTACTTATTCATAAAAATTAATTCTATTTTATTAATTGATTTAAAATATAATTTTACGGCAACGTTAACTAAAAATGTTTAAAGTTTATCAACATCGAATGGAATTTTAAGATTTGTAATTTACAAACTGAAATTAAACAGTTAGACAAACTCAAACACGCACAAATATTTAAACGCACAAACGAAGGAAAATAAAATTTTGTGGGCAGGTTATAGAAAACATATAAGATTTATTTTGTTTTTTAAATAAAAAACTTTTCCACACCAAAATTCGAAGCATAAACATAAGTTTAAAGTAATAAAAAATAGTATTAAAACTTTTTATAATGTTTCATTTGTTTTCACAACAATAAGTATAGGTATTTACTGAAAAAAATTCCAATGTATTGTCATTTTTATTTAAATTGAATTTTCATGCCAATCTAAACAAAATTTGAAATTTGAAATCTATTTTTTTATAAACAAAATTTGAAATTTAAATCTTCAAAACTTATAATTCTCTGAAAATTAATTTTGTATTGACATTATGAAAAAAATATATGTGCAAATATAACGTGGTATTTTTATGTTAGAAAATAACTTTTTGAAACAAAAAACATAATATTTTTCCGCCTGTTTTTGTTTTGTTTTCGCATAAGAATCCTTGTCGGTTTTTGTTTTTTTATTGATGACTATAAACACACCAGAAGTTTGGGTCTTTTGGTTTTTTTATGAAACTTAGTTCTAGGAAAAATCCTAAGCGAACGCTTGGAAGTAAACGACTTTTAACAGTGTTATGACTCACAAAAGCCAAAATGGTTCAGTTATTTTTTGTATGTTGTTTATTTTTACCGGATGAATATTGTGAAAGTTTGGTAATTAACAGATGCAATAATTTTTCATTGCCAATTTATTTTGATTTCTTTTTTGATGTTTTTCATTAGCAAACTACATGTATAAAGAAATTTTTTGAAGTTATATAGCCACATGTTGTTCCATTTTTTTGAAAGTAAACTTTCTAGACGTATGTATGTACGTACGTACGTATGTATGTTGACTTTTATTTATACTAGATTTGTTTTTTATGTTTATTGGTTTATTTATTGTTGTCGCTAACTGAAGTGGGCTTTTATTTAACAATTAAACTCGTAACAAAAATCGGTATTAAACTTAGATGCTATACCAAGAAGCGTCAAATCAAAAAACCAGTTATTTTTTGTATGTTGTTTATTTTTACCGGATGAATATTGTGAAAGTTTGGTAATTAACAGATGCAATAATTTTTCATTGCCAATTTATTTTGATTTCTTTTTTGATGTTTTTCATTAGCAAACTACATGTATAAAGAAATTTTTTGAAGTTATATAGCCACATGTTGTTCCATTTTTTTGAAAGTAAACTTTCTAGACGTATGTATGTACGTACGTACGTATGTATGTTGACTTTTATTCATACTAGATTTGTTTTTTATGTTTATTGGTTTATTTATTGTTGTCGCTAACTGAAGTGGGCTTTTATTTAACAATTAAACTCGTAACAAAAATCGGTATTAAACTTAGATGCTATACCAAGAAGCGTCAAATCAAAAAACGAAAGTTTTTTGCAGAAACTTTGGTAAGCTTTTATTTTGAAAGATTTAGCATGTTAAAAATGGCTCTAAATTTTAGATAGTATTTTAAAACAAATGGCTATAAATTTTTAATGGTATTTTCAAACTACAAATTTTAATTTCTTAAATACTTTATGCAAAAGGTCCATGGGGTTCACTTTAAGAATTTGGAATGACTCAAACACAACTGAAAACAAAATAAGTGTTGCTGAATTGGAAATTAAGCTTTGTTTATTGATTTTTAATTTAAATTTGTTATGTTATTCTAAGTTCTACTTATGTTTACAAAAACGTAATTTTAATCGTAGATTATTCACGTTGATTGCATTATCATGGATTGCTCGACAAACCAAAAATTCTAACTGTTCGTCTAATGAAGAAAAAGCACAAAAATTAAGGGGTCAGTCATCATTTAAAATTAATTTGTTTACGGATTTTATAAAAACACTTTGCTGAAGTGAGATTGGTAATTCTTGGCAACCCTCGAGTTAAATTATTAATAACGGAAGTTAAAATAGCTTAACCGAATGTCATCAGGTAGCGCCAAATCAAAAAATGAAAGATTTTTGCCTAAAAAACCTTGAAATCTTTAGTTTGAAATAAGTTGGAACGTTCCAAATCTCGATAATTTTTTTGAAACTGTGTATTTTAATTAATTTTTATCTATAAATAAGCATTTTTTTATTTTAAATAACCGCCAAGCTGTCGATTTATAATTATTTGTAATGACTAAAACATTACTGAAACTGAAGAAGTATTCTTAAATTTTAAAAATTAAGTGTTGTTTGCTTAATTTATTTTTAAATTTATATTATTATTTTTAATTATTCTTATTTTTTCAAAAATAAATGCAATTCATTCTTCTTGATAGTATTATGTATGTAATTGTTGTAAATGAAAAATACAAAAATAAAATTAATCATTACAAAAGCAAATTTCAAGTCAACTTATCTTTTAAAAAAAGAGCAAAAAAATTATAGGGTCATTTTTTTAAAATTAATTCATATTTACGGAATTTAAAAATCAAACTGCAAAAACCTTTGCTTGTTAGATTTGACGCTACCAAAAACTCTTTGAGGTAAGAAATTTTGTAAGGTTAAGAAATATAACTTCGATACTATGTTTATTGTGTTTGTTGCTATATTGTTTTTTTAATGAAATAATTTTTTGTAGTGCCAAAAAGATTTTTTTATACAATAACAAAAAGAATTGCGCTGGTGAGCACATTTATTTGTTAAATTCAATTAATTTTGCCAGCGTAAATCTCAAACAATTTATATGAAAACTGTTGGGAAAATAGTTCTTTTGTCGCACTTGATAATCTTTTCCCTGTTTGACGTAAAAAAATATTTCGCTTTTTCTAAATATGGATTTTTCAGTTATACATAAAAAGATATAAAAATTACGACAGCTTTCGCCATAAATTTATCAGCAAAAAGCCAACATTTTTTATTAAATTTATTATTTTATCTAAGCATATTTATTTTTTATGCTACTTAGATTATTTATTGTTATTAAAACTAAGCCCATTTTTTTATTGTTAGATAAACATTCTAAAACTTCGAATATTTGCATACATATTGTTAAAGTTGTAAAGATGCTTAGGTTAATTTGTGTAAATTGTTGTTATTTAGATTATTTAAGTCCTGCCCCTGTTCTGTGATATTTTATATTCTATCACTAGGCCATCTTTAGCAGGTATGATCAGACTAGGTAAATTAAAAGGAGGTGCTGCATTTGTTGACTATAGTAAGAATCACGTTATGACCAATCAAGACCAGGCCATTAATCATGATTTATAATCATCAATTTATAAACATTTTTAACTAAACTGTTTCTTATAAAGAACAGTAAACGTGATTGTTTTAATAAGTTATTTTTTTTAATTTTTCCATTATAATTGTTTTTGATCTCTAAAACTAAGTATACCATTCAAATGATTTAGTTGTTAAAACTTTTTTTCAAGAACCGCAAGTATTGGACAACTAAAACCAGCATAATATAAAATAAGAAATGTCGTAACGTTTGTTGTAGCGTTTTTAACTTTTATCGTAGCGTTTATTGCGTTAAAGTTTAAAACAACATGGAAAAAACATATTTAAACACTGTTTGTTTTATAAATGGTATATAAATTTAACTACTTTTATTATTTTTTTATTTCTTGCAGAAGTTTTGTCTAGAAATTTTGTTTATTTCCAATTGTATGTTGAGTTAGGTGTATTTTTATATTTGTAGCTTATTCTTGCAAAACGGGTAAAAGGTGACTTTTGTAAAATCTGTACACTAGCCCGCCCGGGACATATTTTGCCCAAAATTTTGTTTTTGGTAAAATCAAAGACGTTTTAAAAATTTTAAAAAAATGTTAGATTTTTTTATAGTTTAAATACAAAAAACGCAGGAAAAATTTAAAAAAACATGTTTAATTCACCAAAAATCAAAAATTTTCATTTTGTCCTTGGAAAACTTTGGACGAAGCGTAATTAAGTAATACATATACAAAATAAAAGCAAATAGTGTTACTGGCTTTCAAGGCTTTGAAGCATTTCACTAAAGTTCCGCTCTATTTTTGTATTAGTTTTCTAAATAATTAAACATAGCAGTGTAATGTATATAGTATTTTAAATTTTTCTATGAACTAATTTTTTCTAAAACTTAAGAAAAACTTTAAAAAATAGTTTTAAAAGGTGTATATTTATGTTACAAGAGATCTGTTTTTGTTACGGTCTTAACCGTACTGGCGTGATTAATTTTGAAAGAAATTACCTAAATTAACTTACAGCTCAGTATTTTATCTACTCACTTGTACAATTTTATTGTATAATTTAATCTTTTATAGCTGTATATGTTTAAATGATAACTGGTTGACCCGTAAAATGGTATGCGAGCAGCATGAGAGGACATTTTTAAAATTCTCAGTTTTCATTTATGTTAAAAAAACGAATAAAAACCCATTTGTTTAAACCCTGCGTTTTTATATTTTACATTTACGTTCCAAATTAATTAAATTAATAAATAATTGACAAAATAGGATATCAAATCTTTAATATTAAATCAGTTCTTTTCACATTTTTAAGTGGCCTCATTGTTGAATCGGTGATACAATACTGCTATCGCGTTCAGTCAGATTTAAATTGCTTGTAACAATAATTCTCCATCTCAGAAATAGCTTTTTTGTATAAGCAAGTGGTACAATCTCAGTGCTTCTAAACACTTTCCTTTACGAATTGATCCAGCGAGATATTATTTTTAATAAATGAAGTGGTTTGTTTTTTTTATGGGAGCTTTAACGGATAAATCTTTTTTTCAAACGTAATCCCTAAAGTAATCCAAGAAATAGCTCCTAATTTTGATTTTTGCTATATCATTTTTTCGTTACTGGTTGAATCACAGCACGCAATCGTCATAAATTCTTTTTGGTTTTTTAATATTTTGTTTGATTCAGCAGCACTAATAATATAATTAAAACATAAAAGTAATGGTAATACCAAACTAAACAATTGTTTTTCTTTAGTATATATATATTATATATATATATATATATATTAGCCTTGAAAAATGCTCTAAGAATAGAGCAGAAAAAAGGGGCGATTTTTTTCCGGGCGTATGCTTAGACAGAAAAGATGTGGACTAGTCTGAGATGGACATTATGTGGACTATAGGAAATTTGCATTTGGTTTGGGCAGCTGCTCACTAAATAAAAATTTCTACCATATGATAATGATTTGTTTATACATTGATCTAATCACACAGCGCTGTTGCATTTCTTTTAGTTTGATGAAATGTCAACTGAAAAAATCATAATCACAGATATCTTTGACAAGCGCGAAATCGCCACTTTTTCAATTAGAGGGTTATATTTGTATGTGTAAGAAACAACTATAAATTTGAAAAAGTGGCGATTTAGCGCTTGTCAAAGATTGCTGTGAGTATGATTTTTTCAATTGACATTTCATCCAACTAAAAAAAAATGCAACAGTGCTGTGTGATTAGATCAATGTATAAACAAATCATTATCATATGGTAGAAATTTTTATTTAGTGAGCAGCTGCCCAAACCAAATGCAAAATTCTTATATTCCACATAATGTCCATCTCAGACTAGTCCACATCTTTTTTGTCTAAACATACGCCCGGGGAAAAATCGCCCCTTTTTCCTGCCCTAATCTTAGAGCATTTTTCAAGGCTAGTCTACCACTTTTTTGGAATAAAATATAAAAAATAGCCTAATAAACTATAGTTTTAGCTGCGCAATGACATATGTTTATAATCATTCCGTTGCCGAGATATACTTTAAAAAAAATAATAAGAAAAAGAAGAAGAATTTAAATTAAAAAATTTACCAACGTTGTTTAATTATAGTTAGTGCGGTGCAGTGGCGCTCTAGACAAAGTTTACCTATGTTCTCTAAATATAGTTGGCGCGATGCCGTGGGTTAAATTGCAGTGTGGCACCCCCGCACCACCGATGATTGGAACTATATTTTTTGAAATATAAATTATAATAAGAAGAAAAAGATGATAAACATGAATTACAAAATTTACAAGGTGCTCTAGTTATAGTTGTCGCGGTGCAGTGGGGCTAAATCGCAGTGGGCGCTCCCGCGCCATCGATGATTGAAATTATTTTTTTGGAATAAAAAAATTAAAAGAAGAAGATGATGAACATAAATTACAAATTTTATCCAGATTTTCTGATTATAGTTGGTGTGGTACCGGGGTTAAATCGCCACGTGAACGATTAAGAATATTGATTTTAAGATAATGAGCATTAGAATTATAATAATAAATAGAAGAAGATGAACATAAATTACTAAAAATTTTCCCAACGTTTTCTAATTATAGTGTGCTGTGGTGCTGTGGGTGCTGTGGGGCTAAACCGCCGCGTGGCGCTCCCACGCCACTGACACATTATTTTTTTTTAATAAAACTTTGAATTAATTTGTCATCAGTAATGTAAGAATTAAAAAAAGTACTCTGTTGTTTTCGCCGTTTTCCACGCGGTTGAAGCAGATGGCGCTGGGAACTGGTTTGGTTTCTGCCACCAATTAAAACCGGTCTGCTTTTTTTGTGCGGTTTCTATGAGGGACTGTTCGTTATCTGCTCTGTACAATCCTTATTGTTGCCAAAATTATTGTTTTATTGGCTGTTATTGTGCGGTTGGGAGATTTATTTGTCTATTTTTTTAATTTATTATTTTAATGAATAAATCGATAACAAGGACCTAAATGAAAAAAAGTGGCTCCTAAGAAAGTTGCGTAATTCTTTTTTCTTTCCAAAAAACCCATGTTTATTTTTGATCAATCAGTAACGAAGGAGGAATATTGATTTTAAGAATTGAATGTTAGAATAATAATAATAATAAGAAGAAGAAGAAGAAGGAGACGAACATGAATCCCAAAATTTACCCGCGTTTTCTAATTATGGTTGGCGCGGCGCCACGGGGCTAAATTGCCCCGTGGCGCTCCTGCGCTATCCATGAGATATATATATATATATATATATATATATATATATATATATATATATATATATTATACAAAAAAAACAGTAAACCTCCAGTTGTTAGATTATTTTTAAAGGTCTACAAGGTCGGACTGCCTCTAGGATTATTTTAGGCATATTTTTTATAAGAGTTATGCACAAAACTGCAACAACGTATACAATACTGTTTGTTTTTTGTGTTTTTTTATACACTAACTTCGTATCATTTAGATTTATGAACGGGGTTTGCAGTGATTTCGTAATTTTCTGTTATTTTTATAATTTTGGTTGTATGGCGTGGTCCGAAAAGGCCTAAAAGGCCTTCTAAGCCCGGCACGCGTTAGCTCGTATTTGCTGGTATAGACATTATGATAATTTTTGTCTCAGTGATTTTTACGACTGACATTGGTTCGTACATAGTTTTATTTTTCAAACAATTAGTGCATTTATAAACAACCATAAATAGATTATTGTTTTGGGTGAAATTTCTAACTTGATAAAATTTTTAAAAATATTTAAACTTTTAAGTTTAATATTTTAAACTTTAGATCATTTACCTTGTTTATTATAAACGTGATAAATAATGATTGAAATATCTGGTGGAAAATATTAGTTTTGGATCGTAAACATAATCATTATAAACTCGTTTTTTCACGCTCAACAACAAAAGAATCGTTATAGCGCTATCAAATGAATGGAAAAACCCTAATTTTAGCGAGTTTACCGCATTTTTATATTAAAGAATGCGAGCAATAATGATAGTTTCACTAAAGTGTTGAAAGAAAAAATCTTGTTTAAATCCAAATCGTTATCTTTAATCCAATTTTTAATAAAATGTAACACACTAAACAATATGAAAACTTGTGTTTTTTTTTATTTCAGCGCTAAAAAACTATAACAATAAAAATAAAATTATAATAATGAAAAACATATTACCAGTTTTTTGACATCACAGAATTTAAACCTTACAATAAATAAATTTATCTGACATTATATTGTTGTTATAAATTTATCTGACATTACGTGTTGTTCTATTTTCCTTTTATAGTAAAATTTCTAGGTTTAATAAAGCTTATTTAAGTTTTACTTTTTAAAATATAAAAAACGCCATAGTTTGTAGGTATATTATGTAATGGATTTATTCTTATTTTAGTTTTATAGACTATGCAGTCCTGAAAAAGGATTTTTTAGTGTAAAAAGAGAGGTAATGACAACTAGCGCCAATCATATGCAGGGGGATATTTGTAAACAGCAAGCGACTATTTACGGTTTAAATATTTTAAATATTTATTGGTTCAGAATCTCAACCCCTTTCCTTCAAAGTTTCTTAAATACTTCTTAATATTACAAAAGCAAAAGCGTTTTTTTTTTAAATTTTTAGTTTTTTTCGGCTTTGTAGGCACGGCGCTGCTGGCGCGCCTAGTTCCCATTTTTTTAATGGTTCAATTACAGAAAAAGCTTCAATTTAAAAATTTGGAATGAACTTTTTTAAATTAATTTTTAAGTTTTAAATAGTTTTACAATCAAAACATTAAAAAACCTATGTAGGTTTGAAACTAGTTTCAAAAAACTTCAACTGTATTTTTCCTCATTTGAAATCATTGTTCACAAAAATATTATTTTAGTGATGACTTCTAACTATTGTGATAATTAATTAAAAACCAAAATTTATTTAGCACTAACTGATATATTAAAGCACTTCAACATGCTTAAACATATTATCGTGTAGCAATGCTAATTAAGTATAGATTTAAACTAAAAAAACTAAAAAAATTACGTTTTTTTTTAATTTTATTTTTTTCATTTTGTACCCTTTCTCGTACAGTAAAAGGCGCTTATTCAGAACTAAAGGTGAATTCTATCAGGGTGAAAATAACTATGGTTGAATTATATCCGGCTGACGCTGAAAATTAGAATGCAGACATGAAGTTACCAATTAAAATTGTGCGGTAAAGACGTGTTTTTAAAAACAAATAAGAACGCAGAATTTATTTTTAATTCCACCTTCTCACAAAATAAACAAAAATTAACCAACTTTAGCCCTTAAAAAATTTGCATTTCAGTTCCAAACTGAATAATTTGATAAATAATTATTAAAATAGAGTTTTTAATTTTTGTTATTAATCTGCTTTAGTGAAAAATTTTGAATGTTTCTGTTGTTAAATAGTCGATTCAATACTGCAAAATCGCGGTCAGCTAGATTTTATTTGCCTATAGGTGGTAAAGTAACCACCTCGTTTTTCGAGAAAATATCACCTGGAGAAAAACACCTGACGCAACTTAATAATAATTGGTTACATTATATCTTAAAACTCTTTTTTATTATTTTTATTCGCTCGCGTTCATTCTTTGTTTCTTCCTGACGGCGAGCGGTTACGCCCTTAATTTTAGCCAGATAGATTTTAACTTTAGTTTATAGTAGTGTTTTATAAAAAAGTTGTGATCGTGTTTGAATTAAAAATAGATGTCTTATTATGATTGGATATAAGTTTTGCACTACATTTATCTTCTTTGTCTTGTTTGTTGTATAATTTTATATTTTATTTTTATCCAGTAAATTAAGTTTGTTCTATAAATAATCAGCTCACGTGAGCATTTCAATAAAGCTACTTTTTCAGTGCAAAACGTGTAAAATAATGGCCTAAATTTTTTTAGAGAAAAGTTATGAAGTTTGTAAAGTTATTTCTTATATAGTTATTATTATATGTAAATAATAAAAATAATGTATGTTAAAATACAATTGTTTATTTATATTTAAAGACTGTTTTTAACTTAATAATCGTATTACGTTATTGTTTACGTTTATGTTTCAAACAATAATCAAATTGACAATTATTAGATTGACACTTTATGTTCGCACCTTATTAATTTACCTTATTATGTTAATATATTATGCAACCTATAAACCCATCAGAAATGTGTGATTCCATTTTTCTGACGACTACATTTTATAATAAAATGTACACCCATAAATATTTAATTTGCAAATGCTTTAAAATATGTCAATTAACAGGCAAGTTTATCGAAATTATAGTGTCCACTATTTTGCACCTTTTTTGTTGCATCTTTAAAAAAACTGAAATCATAATATGTTTTACAAACAATCAATAAATAGGCTTTGTATATTTTACAGTTTTAGTTTACATTTAAATATCTTCTAAAAACTATAAAAGGGAATTTTTGATGAAAAGTATAGTCGGGTTACAGACTTAATTTTAACTTTCGACTCAATCGCAAATTTTGCTGTTTCTTATTTGCTTTCAACTTGTCCTATTAATTGTCTTCATTCTAAATCCACGTACTTATTACCTTATTCTTTAAATATTGCACTCTCAACTTACACGTATATATATCCTTTTACTTCTATTTCTTTGATCTTTTTATGCTATCTAACTATCATATTATTATTTAGTTTACCTTAGTTTACAATTTTGTTTTTTTTTGGTTATTTCCTTTTCATTATTTTTATTATATATTATTCTCATACAAAATGTAAAACTCACATCTGCTCCCTGAAATTCCCTGATAGGGGTGGGTCCTTGACTAACATTCTACATCAACAACAGTGCTGATATAGGGTGGTAGGCGGCAATATGGAATATCCATCGCCGGCCCGCTGCAGCTATTAAAAAAACAACTTATTACCTGCTTTCGACCAGTCTCTGTGACTGTGATTAAGCTGCCTCCTACCTTCCTGCTCATGTCACGTCATACGCTTCTTACATAAGATAAGATAAGAAAATTTTATTGTACAAGTCACATAGTGTAACACAAAGTACAATGTTTAGTAAACAAAAAACTGTCACAAAAGCAGAAAAATGTGTACAAAGAGTAACAAAATTTATTGGATGTCTTAGTTGAATTGTTGCAAAGGCTTCTTACTGCTGTAGTATAGAGACGATTTTCGGAATTTTTTACAAAACAAAAAGGAGAGTTTTTTGAAGTATGAATCATAGCAGGAATTTATAGGCATAATGCGCAGACAATGTAGTGCGACCTGCCTTCTACTGCCTTTATGCAGTTTTGGGTGTCTCCGCACTGCCTCTTATCTGCCTCCAAAACATTTTTGCAGCCTCCTAAATGTCTTCACCCTGCCTCTTACCTGTGACCGAGACAGGTTTTTCAGCCCCCTATCTGCCTTTAAGCCATCAGAAGCAGTTCTGAGACCCATTCTCACCATGATAAAAGACGTAAAGTTACATAATTTAAAATTATCATGGCCACAAATGTTTAAAATGTTATAATTATTCCCTCATTAATACTTTTGTAAAAACCATTTTAGAAAGGGGAAAAGGCTTATTTTGATCACCCTTATTTTAATGTGACAATTTTTTTTTATTTCATTTGAAGCTTTTCGATCATATTTGACTGTGATTTTGTATTTCAAATAATTTATTGCTTCAATAGTAACTTGAATATAGAAAAAAGTTTATACTCTCATTATTGCTCAAAATAAACTCTGTTTGTGTAAATCTTGATCCGAATTTTTTAAATGTTAATAATTAAATTATTTTAAATTAAATTAAATAAAATTAAATCATTTTCATATTTAAAATTAAAAACAAACATGATAATTTGATAAAGACGGCGGTGAGGCGGTGCCTCGGGTAAATTGAGGCACATATGAGGTAACATCCTGCCTTGGAGGCAGATAGATCGCAGAGTGTTGTTCGATAGGAGGCAGCAACAGCAAAAAAGGTTTTGGAGGCAAGTAGGAGGCAGGGCGAAAGCAGCCAAACCTGTCTCGGACGCAGTGCCACTGCTTATTATGTTACTGCATATACAAATAAGAGGTTGGGTAGAAGGCAGCTAACTTTGTTCAGAAGCAGGTAGGAGGTATCTCAAAGGCAAATAGTTTTTGAATGAAAACAGATAAAAGGTAGGTTGAGGGCAGGTGGGAGGCAGCAAAATTCATAGTAATGTTTTTGTTAATTTATTAAGTTAAGTGAAACTAAACAAAAAGTTGAAAAAACCGTTCAATAAATGTAAGCCAAAATAGTTAATGTTACATACAAAAATGTGCACCCGCCGTTGAAGCTATTAGGAAAAACTTCACGAGTAAATAAAAAAATAAAACTAAGGGTTCAAGTTATCGCGCGGTATAAAAAAGCAACTAAAAAATAAATGAAAAGCCACATTTTTTAAAAATTTTAAAAAGCAAATGCCTTTACCACAAATATAGTTTTTAAAAACGCATAGTTTCTGAAATAAATCAGTAAATGATATTAAATTTTAGCTCCAATCAAGCAAAAGAAAACAACTGAAGAAAGCAACATTTCTATTTCGGGCTGATTGCCCGCGAAGTTATGAAGTTATGAATAGTATTTTTCAGCTCTTTTACCTGGTGGCCTTATTACCAACAGTTCTTAGCAGATCAACACAGTGCTACAACAGTAAAAGTCAATTGCAAAATTGCACTGGTAAGCTTGAAGTTTTATTAATTAATGATTAATGTAAAGTATAGAGTAATAACCTATTACAAATTAAGGATTATTTTTAAATCTGTTAAATATTATTAGATTAAAACAGAGTTATGAGAATAGCTTGTACTCAGGTTTGGTTCGTTCTTTCAAAAAACAAAACCAGAAATTTATATTTTTTTAACAAAAATGAGCACGGTTTAAAAGGTTTTTTTAAAAGAGGAAATTTTTAAAAGGTCATATCTCTTAAAAAGTCATATTTTGCTAAAATTTATC
This sequence comes from Microlaimidae sp. YZB2_3, assembly GCA_030248175.1. Taxonomy (NCBI): domain Eukaryota; kingdom Metazoa; phylum Nematoda; class Chromadorea; order Desmodorida; family Microlaimidae; species Microlaimidae sp. YZB2_3. The sequence goes on from JASAMX010024686.1 coordinate 29,971, forward strand.
GAAATTAAAGACAAAAAATTTGACTCTGTACCGCACTTTTAGGAGCATCTTATATTAACCAATAAGAATTTAAATTTTAACTTTAAGAAATTTTTATTGGTTAATATAGGCTGCGTTTAATTGCTTAAAATACGCGTTTAAATTACCAAAAATTGAAATTGTTGTTTTTCCTTTGGACAGTTTAAACGAAGTGTAAACCAGACTTAAGGTTTTGAAATAAGTAATCATGGGTGGCACGGTAGTGCCACGGGACGATTTAGCCCTGCGGCGCCGCGCCCACCATTATTAGAAAACGTGGGTAAATTTTGAAATTCAGAACCTTCTTCTTCTTCTTCTTCTTCTTCTTCTTCTTCTTCTTCTTCTTCTTCTTCTTCTTCTTCTTCTTCTTCTTCTTCTTCTTCTTCTTCTTCTTCTTCTTCTTCTTCTTCTTCTTCTTCTTCTTCTTCTTCTTCTTCTTCTTCTTCTTCTTCTTCTTCTTCTTCTTCTTCTTCTTCTTCTTCTTCTTCTTCTTCTTCTTCTTCTTCTTCTTCTTCTTCTTCTTCTTCTTCTTCTTCTTCTTCTTCTTCTTCTTCTTCTTCTTCTTCTTCTTCTTCTTCTTCTTCTTCTTCTTCTTCTTTTTCTTCTTCTTCTTCTTCTGCGCCATCTACTTCAACCGCGCGGGAAACGTCAAAAACAACAAAGGACTTCTTTTTAATTCTTGCATTACTGATGAAAAAATTAATTTAAAGTTTTATTTCAAAAAACAAATAATTGCAATCATTGGTAGTGCGGAAACGCCACGCGTTGGCTTAGTCCCACAGCACCGTCCCAACTATAATTAGAAAACGTTGGGAAAATTTTGTAATTCATGTTCATCTTCTTCTACTTATTACTATTATTCTAACGTTCATATCTTAAAATCGATATTTCTTTATCGTTGACGCGGCGATTTAGCTTCGAGAAACCGCGCCAACTAAAATCTAAGGACGTGGATAAGATTTTTACTTCATGTTCACCTTTTTCTTCTGATTTTTTTATTTAAAAAAATAATTGCATCATCAAAGGCGCAAGAACGCCCACTGCGAGTTAGCCTCACGCCGCCGCGCCAACTATAACTATGAAACCCAAACCAAATGTAAATTTCCTATAGTCCGCATAATGTCCTCAGACTAGTCCACATCTTTTCTGTCTAAATATGCGCACGGGAAAAAATCTCCCTTTTTCCTGCTCTATTCTTAGAGCATTTTTTAAGGCTAATATTGATTTTTTACACCTTGTAAAAACGTTAATTAAATTAAAGATGACTGTAAAAATCAACACATAAAACAAGCAATTGATTTAGTTTCAAATATAAGGAATTAATGACACTTTAGAAAAGATGTTGCATATATGTTTAGGTTGGTGTGTTAACTATGCAAGGATGGCATCTCCACACAAAACAGAGGCCACCTGTACATGGAAAAAGGACGAAGATGAATTCTGCGATCAAAGTGCGATTGAATTGGTTTCCATTTTAAAATACTACAAATGTATTATAAAAAATTGTAAAATACATAGTGTAAAAATATTTGTGCAGGCGTCGTCTTCGTTAGTTAATTAATTAATTAATTAATCTCCGTTAGTTAGTGAAACCTGCTCTAGCTGGCGCCCCAAAATATAAATAAAAAAACAAATTTATTTCTCTATTGTTATTTTCGTCGACAAATTCCGAAGCAGTAAATAATTTGTTAAACTACACCATAATTTTATGTTATTTTTAAATCGCAAGGTAAAGTTTACCCCGTTTACTCGAGCAATATGCCACATTTTAGGATAAATACCAGCAAAAACATTTTAATAAAAAAACCATTAACCCTTTGGGATTTTTTTTCAAAAACCACTGCAAATCTGCAGAAGGGATTCTTTGCAGTACTGCTCAGTGTTAAATGACGCGTCTTAAAGACGATAAGGGCGGAGTTTAACGCTGATCCGCACTGGAGCGGAATACATTTTGCAGATTTACAGCGGATTGAATCCCAAACGCTTAAACGTTCCGTTTGAGTAAACATCTTAAAAATTATGTCCTAAGTAAAGAGCAATGAAGTGCTTTTATTTTGTATGCCTATATTTTATTTGCACATAGTTACGGCGAAAATTGTTTCTTACAGTTTGATATTTTTACTTAGTTTTTATTATTTTTTTGTAAGACCATGCCACGTACCTATTTATATTAAGGCCCGTTCACACATACGCACAATGCACAATGCTCAATGCACGATGCATAATGCATTATAGTACCTGTTCACACTTGTGCACAGTGCATAATTCATCAAAATGAATTTTCAGCCAAAACTATTGTTAAATACTGTTTAAAATGCTTGTTTCTCTCTTATTAACCCCGTAAGGAAGGCTCTTGAACCTGCCACGGAAGACTGCAGGCAGGTAGGAGACAGGTAAAACTGCTTTGGAGGCACCATGGAGGCAGGTTGGAGGCAAGGTGGAGGCAGGGTGGAGGCAGGGTGAAGACAGGTTGGAGGCAGGGTAGAGGCAAGGTGGAGGCTGGATGGAGGCAGGATGGAGGCAGGGTGGAGGCAGGTAAAACTGCCTCGGAGGAACGTAGAAGGTAGATGTCCCTGCCTCCTATGTTGAAGCATATACAGGTCAGGAGGCACGTAGCAGGCAGCTAAAACTGCCTCGGAGGCAGGTAGGAGACAGTGTGGAGGCAGGTAGGAAGCAGAAAAAATTTGGAGGCACGTAAAAACCGTTTAAATCAACTAGGGTGTTTTACATTTGTGTCACCCAATTGGTTATTATAAATTAATCTCGATAACTTACAGATTTGCCATTTCATTTTTTCTCAAATAAAGAATATAAAACTTTAACCTAGATTTCAAATTCTAAAATTTTTTATGTCTAAAATTAAAAATTAAAATCAGAGTTCAAAAACTTCTCCAGTTGTTTTGTGTAACTGCAATATCTGTAACAGTCGTATTGTAATTAACAAATAAAAATATATTACAAAAGACAAAAACAAATTAACTAAACTATCCGATTCAAACGTTTTTAATATCAGCTTCGGACAGATATCACTTCCTTCTTAACAAAGTGATTAATGGCTCATTGTGCGGAACAGTTCGTCTTTCCTCCAAGGAACCCGCCTACAGAAACAAAATGGGACACCACGAAGTAAGGAAAAATAAATTGTGAAATTACTGGTACGAAAAACAAGACAACATGGTTTAACAACATAAAAGACTTCCTGTTTTTTAAATAGAATGTTGAAAAAAACAGTGTTTTAAAATAAAATCAGATAATTCGGGTGCTAGTTTTGGTATATAAAACAGAATTTATAATATTACTAGAATTTAGATTTGCTACCAATATTATGATCTTGCAGTAAATAATTTATGTAGAACAAATGAAAATTGATTTTTTGATCAAAAAATTCAAAAAAATATCTTGCCATTGGTGACAAAAGTCTTCAAGTTAAAGAAATGTAATTAATAAAGTATAGAACAATGTAATCATAAAAGACAAAATGAATTTAATATTCGTTTATTATTATTTGAAAATTACCAGCTAACCTGTCTAATTGGCACAGTTCTGTTATCTACACCTTTATTATTCTTTTAAATATTTCTATAAAAAACACCAATTTTAATCGTTAATTTTATTTTAAGATTTTTAATCAGATATAATTGATAAAAATTGATATTGAAAAGACTTCCGTGTTCTAAGCTTTTTTTTTAATTTTGAAAATTTTGAAAACTTCTTTACAAATCGTTAAAAAATTCACATTTTGTATCAAAATTTGAACACAATATTTCTATTTGCATTGCAGCACGTTTTTTTTGTATTTTTGTGGATACAACTTTTTGTAAATATAATAGAATATATTATACTTGTAAATTTTTTCAAACTGTTTTTGTTTGTAGTAAAACAAATTTGAATATATATAAAGATCAAATGTAAATGGTTTTTAATTTATTACACTTTTTAAATATTTTGAAAAATTCTGTAAAAAACAAAATCAACGTTTTAGGTAAAATTATTCTTACGGGGTGGGTTTCTAAGATAAATTAAAATCTATTCTATTAATCTAAAAATAGACATATTTAAAAAAATATTTTGCGAAAAAGGACAAGGTTTAATTAAATTGACAATGAGAACAAAATTTAAAAGGCTTAAATTTTTAATTTGGTCCCATTCGGATTATAGTAATAAAAATAAGAGAAAATTTCCACAAAATATGGAGTCGGGCAAAAATAATTTTACTGATTTAATTTTTTTGGAACAATGGTCCTATTCATTTTTTACTGGTCGGGAGTAAATCAAAATTAAAATTTAGGTTTATGGCTATCAAGGCTTGCTATCAGTAAAAAATCATTTATATCATTTGTATCATTTCAATTTATTTATTTCATTTGTATCATTTGTATTTGTATTATTTCAATTCGATGATTTCTAATGAAAGTTAAAATTTACTTTACAGTATGAACAAAACTTGTTTTTGTGGATTTTGCGGCAATTTAGCCATGTTACATAATAAGTTATAAACGGTTTGAACATTTAGTCGAGTTTGTGGTTTTTGTTCCACCCGTGTCACCCGCTGTATGTAATCTGAGCTGTACTTTCCAAACGAAATTTTTAAAGTTAAATCAAATTAGTTTTTTTTAGTGATTATTTTATAAATTTAGAACTTTCTAACTCGTAACTCAATTATTTAGATTTTATTTATTTCAAATATTAAAATATAATATTTCCAGGTGGTTTCTTACACATGTTGTTGTGCGACCGATCTGTGCAATGACGGTAAAACGTTGAAGGAATTCGTGTACGGTTCAGGAACCTACGGATCAATCAACCGCAAGGTCACCAGTACAGTGTTACCGGAAACACGACGACTAACAATTTAAAATGAATTCTATCATAAAATTAGGAAGTTTTCAAATACCCGTTCTCTGACAAAACTCGCACGTAGAAACTGAGAAAACACGTAGCGCAAATTAATAATGATTGATGACATTACCACCATGTCTTAATCGTCCTTAATAGAGAGCGCTTAGGCCTTAATTTTAAGCCTGAAAAATTTTAGCATTAGAGAGGTGAATTTCATATTAGATTTAAATTTGGACAAAACATTGAAATTAGGGTTAAAACGTAACATACGTATGATTTTAAAAACTAAAAAAAAAAACGGTTAACCACCATACATTTGACACTACAGCATGATTTACAAAACAAAGCAAAAATTTCCATAACTCAAAATTTTCACAAGTTTGTTTAAGTTATGTAAATGATAGGGATGTAAATTTTAGAGTCACTTTTTTAACAATGTCATGCATAAAAATTAAAAAAAAAACTTAAATTATTTGACAAAAACGTGGTTTAATTATTATTGTCGCAAACGTTTTTTTTTTCTTTAAAACCTTAAAATAATGTTGCATGCCAACGCAGACGCCACTGTTTTAAAACGCGATGCACTAGTTTGTATAATTGTGCACAAAAATATTCACGTTATTTCAGTAAAATAGCACAGGCAATCTTGCAACACCACGATCCAAAAACAAACAATTTCCGGGCTTAGGCAGGTGCGACACGTCACTCTTGAGACACGACGGTCCCAAGACAGGTACACGGTGTTCCCAGGACACGACGATCCACTTTTATCCAGCATGTACTCTATTTGCACCTCAGCGAGTATCATGTTTCTATATGCAGAGTCGTTACTCTTTACCGCGGGTATTTATTCCTTTAAATTTATTCTTTTATAATCCCTTGCTACGTTCTTACTCACTTTGCTGTACACATTAAAGAAAGTTTAGCATAAAAGTAACGGTTGTGTTTGTTTAAATAATAAACGTAAAAAATAAATTCACAAGTTGAATGATAAACTAATATTGTTGAAACAGAAATTAAGCTCTTTTTGATTTTTTTACACATCGTTATCACAAAAAAAACCAAAAAGCACACCAATTGTTAAGGTGTACAATAAACGACTGCGGACATTTATTTGGGGGACACCATGCATTTAATTACTTATTTGAAACATGTAGGGATATATTTAAATAGCAGAAATATGGATATTTTAGGATAAAACATTATTATTTAGTATTAATTTATAGACATATTTGTCGCTGATTTTTTCTAGAGGGTTTAAAACAGTATATTTGAAAAGTTTTTAAAATTTGTCAAACAGTCTCAATAAATTAAAGGGTTTTTTCTTTGCTGCGTGCTTTATAAACAAGTTTGAAAAAGCAATTTGGGGCCGGTCCACTAAACGCGTGTTGACGAGGTGCTATGTTAGCACGTTGTTTAAACACTTGGTAATGTTTTAATTACTGGGTTTTTTTTTCTCGAGAACTCTTATTAAACTTTTTGTCTGTATGGCATAAATTGATATTTTATTAATTTTATGCATATTTGTTATAAATATAAGCTAATAAGGCAATAACCCCCAGTTAAGGGTTAGAAAAACTCATAACTAGGGGTTAGGGCTTTATTAGCTTTTATTTAAAGCAAATATGCATAAACCTGTGTAAATATTAATTTATCCCATTTAAAAAAAGAGTCCCATAAGATATCTTGGGAAAAAATACCAAATTTAAAACATTATCAAGAGTTTTAAACAACGTGCTGACTTACAACCTAGTCAGCACGCGTTTAGTGGACCGGCCCCTGCGCTCTATGGGCAGAAACGAAATTTTTTAGAGACGTTTGTAAACGTATTGTTGCTTAGATTGAAGTGTCGCACCTTGAAATTCTCTGGACCGTCGTGTCTCTCTCCCGGCCGGCACAAAAAAGTGAAATTATACAAAAAAACATACAACCAAAGCTATGCAAAAAACTTAGATTGTTGGCTTTGTTGCTCTCTGTAAACAATTTAGTTTAGTGCTGAAACAAAAAAATCTGGGTGTTTATTTTGTTGCAAAAGTTGATGAATTAGTTTACAAATGTATGCAAGATAACAAACGGTTTTTTCATTTGATGTAAATATGAATCCGTTTCTGGTAACACTCGTTAACTAAAAGGCGGACGAGTGGAGAACTTCACTATGCATTGGAAGTGCAGTACAGAAATATACTGGTCTCTGTGTGGGTTTTTTTCACTTTGTTTATCAGCGTTTGGACATTCTCATATTGCCCAATTATTAATAAGTTTATTCCTTAAAGGTGCGGTGCGGAGTCAAACTTTTTGTCTTCGATTTTGTTAATTTTTTGTTAAAAACTTAGCCCTGTCCCCAATAACCCACAAAATTCTTTTCAACAAAATATCTCCAGTGGTTCAGGAGTTATGACCCCCGAAAATGGCGTTTTTCGACAATTCTGTACGTGAAAAATTGCTCAATGGCTATAACGATTTACGTTACAAATTATACACTCAAAAAAACCGGTTACTTTTTACTTTAATTTAATACCTTGATCGTTAAAATTGGTGCAGTATTTGTCGAAATATTGCGTTTCCCGTACAAAAAACCCACGATTTTTTTGTTTAAAACCGAAAACGACGGCAGTGATTTTGTAAAGTTTGCCCAACCTTTATTTTCTTTCACTTCGTTTTTTTAGCGAAAAAAATTCGAGGGTTTTTTTGTACGAGAAACGCAATATCTCGACAAATACTGCACCAATTTTAACGATCAACGTATAAAATTAAAGTAAAAGTAGCCGCTTTCTTTGTGTGTATAATTTGTAACGTAATCCGTTAGCAATTATTCACGTACAGAATTGTCGAAAAACGCCATTTTTGGAAGGTCATAACTACTGAACCACTGGAAATATTTTGTTGAAAAAATTTTTGTGAGCTATTGGGGGCAGGGATAAGGTTTTCACAAAAATTATTAAAACAGAAGACAAAAAGTTTGACTCTGCACCGCACCTTTAAGGATTCCGGATATTTTCTAAATCTACTGCTCATCTGAAAATACTACGTAAAGGAAATGGGCGAGCGAGCAGCCCCTTTGCTCGGGATAATCTGTTGCTACTCTTTGCCTACGCACGGTTTTTACCAAGAAATTACGGTAGTCGATAGTTGCAAAGGTTCATTCATTATACACAATTTTATCAAAAGCTCGTTTTACATCATCATCAAAAGTTCATTATGCAGATTTTAATCTCACTTATGTCATTTCAAAGAATAAAAATTTTGCTACGTCTAATTTTTCTGCTAGTAATTTGAAGTTCGCCATGGACCATTATTTAATCAATTTGTTTCTATAGCAGCCAATTTTTGTTCATGAATTCTGTGTTTTATAAATGTTACTGTGTAATATAATTGTGTCTTAAATTCTAAGATATTAGAAACTAACCTTATTTGTTAGTGTGACGACCCAAATTAGAAGCGAAATAACCAGTCGCTGAAAAATTTAAAGAGCCAAATTTATTGAAAAATATGACCGATACATGAATTGAACCCAAAGTCGAACTTGGCGGATCCTTTACACCACGGGCCGGTCAACAAAAAGGGAAAGATAATTGTCGTTTATTAACGCTTGTACTTTCAGTTTTCACCGAAATGACACATATGGTGATGTCACATTAGGAAATTTATATAAATTAATCGCCAAATATAGATCATACCGCTTAAAAAAAGATAAACGTTTTATTTATTATTATATTATTCTTGTTATAAATTACTGCATATTTTTTTTCATGGGTGGCGCGGGAGCGCCACGGGGCGATTTAGCCCCGTGGCGCCGCGCCAACCATAATTAGAGAACGTGGGTAAATTTTGAAATTCAGAACCTTCTTCTTCTTCTTATTATTATTATTATTATTCCAACGCTCCATTCTTAAAAACGATATTCCTCATTCGTTACTGATTGATCAAAAATAAACATGGGCTCATTAGAAAGAAGAAGGAATTACGCAACTTTCTTAGGAAGCACTTTTTTCATTTAGGTCCTTGTTATCGATTTATTGATCAAAATAAAAAAATTGAAAATTAGACAAATAAAAACTCCCAACCGCACAATAACAGCCTTTTGGCAACAATAAGGATTGTACAGAGCAGACAACCAACATCCCCTCATAAAAACCGCACAAAAATAGCAGACCGGTTTTAATTGGTGGCAGAAACGGCGCCAGTTCCCAGCGCCATCTGCTTCAACCGCGCGGAAAACGGCAAAAACAACAGAGTAATTTTTTTAATTCTTGCATTACTGATGACAAAATTAATTCAAAGTTTTATTTATTAAAAAATAATAATAAGCGTCGGTGGCACGGGAGCGCCACGCGCCGCTAATCATCGGTGGTGCGGGGTGCCAACTGCAATTTAACCCACGGCACCGCGCCAACTATACTTAGACAACGTGAGTAAATTTTGTTATTCATGTTCATCATCTTATTATTATTATTATTATTTTTACTTTAAAAATTATAATTGCAATCATTGGCGCACGGCATCGCGCCAACTATATTTAGAGAACGTAGGTAAACTTTGTCTGGAGCGCATCTGCACCGCACTAACTATAATTAAACAACGTGGGTTAATTTTGTAATTTAAATTCAACATCTTCTTCTTATTATTTTTTTTATTTTATCTCGGCAACGGAATGATTATAAACATATGTCATTGCGCAGCTAAAACTATAGTTTATTAGGCTATTTTTTTAATTTAATTCAAAAAAAGTGGTAGACTAGCCTTGAAAAATGCTCTAAGAATAGAGCAGGAAAAAGGGGCGATTTTTCCCCGGGCGTATGTTTAGACAGAAAAGATGTAGACTAGTCTGAGATGGACATTATGTGGACTATAGGAAATTTGCATTTGGTTTGGCCAGCTGCTCACTAAATAAAAATTTCTACGATATGATAATGATTTGTTTATACATTGATCTAATCACACAGCACTGTTGCATTTTTTTTAGTTTGATGAAATGTCAATTGAAAAAATCATACTCACAGCAATCTTTGACAAGCGCGAAATCGCCACTTTTTCAAATTTATAGTTGTTTCTTAACATACAAATATAACCTTCTAATTGAAAAAGTGGCGATTTCGCGCTTGTCAAAGATTGCTGTGAGTATGATTTTTTCAATTGAGATTTCATCAAACTAAAAAAAATGCAACAGTGCTGTGTGATTAGATCAATGTGTAATTTATATTATTATCTATTAGGGTAGCTGACTTAATTTCGGCCACCTTTTTTTCGGATAATTTTTTAAATCTTCTAATCGAGCCAGGTTTGGTCTAAAAATCAAACGACAGCTATTTTTGTTATTCCAGTACAAAATTAAAAAAATTCAGTTACACTTTAAAATCAGTGGGGGTTTAAACTTTTTTAATAGTGGCCAAAGTTAAGGCGCGTGCCATAACTTCAGCCACCTAGAAAAAACTGCTTATAACTATTGCTAATACGAACGATAAATATTTTTATAAAGGTTGCAAATTTATCCTTGGGTATTGGTCTTGGTACATATAACGTAATTTTTTTCCCATTTGCAATCTTTTTTAGCTATTAGCAAGATTTAAATAATTATGTCAAAACCTTAAAAAACACAAGTTTTAATAACACATGCTTTTTGTTGAGCTTCTTTTGGCGTGAATAGTTTAACATAAAATGGCTTCTCTTAAGTCAGCCAATTTTAAAGAAAGCCTGGTAAAAGTTTTATTCCACTCTATTAAGTTTTTTTTAATATTTTTAACCAAAAAAAAAACAAAACAAAATCTTCCTTAATTTCGGCCACCTTTTAGGTTTAAAAAAAAAACAAAACAAAAGCCTTAAACAAAACAAAAACGATTACAGAACCCAAAATTATCAACTTTAACTGTAAACAAGACGTTAAAAAGTTAAGGAGTGATATAATTTCACACCAACCCTTTCCTATATTTGATGTTTCATATCTGACTGCATTCCTCTGCCAAGAAAATATCCTTTTTTACTGCATTTCAATAATTTTTGAGAAATTCCTATACCGGTTTATTAATAGTTCAAACTTAGTCAATTAGGAGTTAGATTACTCCAACCCGCACAGATCTTTACTACGTAATTCTTATGAATGCATTCCTGCGCCAAAGAAAATAACCTGACACTTTTATTGTGTATTAATTTACTCTCACAACGTTTTGAGGCATTGGTACTCTATATCGTGGTAAGTGGTGGGTTGGGTTGCTATATTATTTTTTAAAAATTCCTTCTGGTCTATTCATAATTTAATACAACCTAGTAAATTATGTGTTATATAACCCCACCCGTATACATGATGGTGCAAATCGTGTTAAACCGGTTCGTTCACGTGAATTTTAAGGTGGCCGAAATTTTAATAGAATCTTAAAATGAGCATTTAGTTAAACGGATTGCAAAGTAATTTTGAAGAAATTATGAAAACATAAAAATTAACAATTTTGAGTCTTAAATAGAAGTTATTTTAAGGTTACAAGTAGCCCGTGTCAGCCATAAGGCTAACAAATAATTTTTTTGATAAATTTTAACTAAATTTGATGCAGTTTAAACACAAAGCGAAAATCCAGAAAATCACAAAAAAATTCACTGTTTGTATGAAAATGCAGAATAACACAAATAAAAATCTTTTGCAAAAACACTTTATTTAACATTCATCCAGTTACTTTTGTGCTAGTTTTTTGTGTTTTTAAAAAAACCGAAAATGATATGTATGAAAGTAAATAAATTTTAATTAAAAATAAAAAAATAATTGGTTTTTGGTTAAAAAACTAAACTAGGTTAAGCTTACCTGCTAAACTTCTAGTTTAAAATAGCCCATTTTAAATACGAATTTTTTTGAATAATCCATGACGTTTACCAATTTAACCCAAGCAATTTTTTTGTTTTAAAGTTGTTGTCATCTAAATGTAGTGGAATGAGAACACAACCCATGTTTTCTTACCAATCTTAGTTTGATAAATTTGCAAACACAAAACAGCCCTTGGTTTGCGCGGGTTTCAAGATTTGGTAACAATTGATCATTGAAAACGTACGTTTTTAATGTGTTCTTAGAATTAAAATTTACGTGATGGTGAAATTGTGTGTAATACAAATTATCTTACAAAAATTTTAATGTAAAACTTTGTTCCTGGTAAAAAAATGGATTTTGAGGTGTATTTTTAAATTTTTAAAGGGAAATATTTTGGTGAATTTTTAACGGATCAAACAAATAGAATTTTGTAGCGGTTTTGCTTTTGTAAATTTATTTTTCAAGCCCCAATTTTTCAATTTAATAGAAAAAGTGGGTCTTCAAGCAAAGTCTACAGTAATATTTGCTAAATAATAAATTTACAGGATCAAAAAAAATCTAAAAAATTTCAAAAACATTTTTTTTTAAAATCGGTTTCACCGGTTAAAAACGAATAACACCAAGTCCGATCACTTGGAAGATTGTACCAGGACCTTTAAATTCTAAAGTATAGAGTTTTTATTAAAGATTTACCGTCTATATAGAGTAATAATTTTGTTTTTGCCAAATTGTTTAAGTAATAGTCAATATTAGCAAGAATGGATAGAAGTAAAATAATACCCGACTGTACATTAAACGCGGTTGTTTTAATTGTATATATGCCAAACAATATACAATGCAGATTTTTCATCATGCAAAAAATTTAGTACGATCTGTGAAATAAACTACAGTTTGTCAAATAATCTACATGAGAGTTATTTTACCTATACTGCCAAATATTCAACGCTTTCTATTGAATTCAGACGATTTGGATTATTCCATTTTCCACATTTCACTTTCTGCACATTTGAAATCAAAAAACAATGCTAAATAAAATTTCTTAAATAGAATTTTTTTTTTATCTAATATTGTCAAAAATTCCAAACTTTTTTTAATTCTGACGTGTCGATTGTTCCACAAACTAAAGTGTGGAATATTTGTAGAAAAACTCCTTAACTAAAGGTAAACCCAGCGTGGCTGCAACAGTTGTTCGTTGGATGAAAAAATACCCCTATTAAATAACCAGTCAAATCACGAGAATCTGACGTCATTTTATCAAACAAAAATACTCTGAATTAAATCGAATCTAATTGGCTAATAAAGTGACGTCAGACTCTCGATTCCTGTGATTTGAATGGTTACTTAATGGGGGCATTTTTTAATCGAAAAAACAACTGTTGCAGCCACGTTGGGTTTACAATTTTACGTTTCTATTTTTTTGGTTTGTAAATTAAAAGTTAACATGTGAAATAATGCACGCGTCGTAAATTAACACAAAATTTGAATATTCGACGGTATTTTGTTGGAAAAACTCTCGAGTAAATTATTTGACCCACTTTGGATTATTCTATAGATAGTAAAAAATTTATATAAAAATGAAATATTTTTATACCTGCAATAGGCCCTCGACATTTTACCAGCGGTCCTCCGTGGGATTTCTCAAGCGACTGGGCGACCCTGCATCTGAATATCACGAGCAAGATTTTGCTCTGGCGATTAAATAAATCCTTGAGTTCCGGTGCATCACCGCGTCGGTTTGAGCTTGTTAAGAGCTAGAGTTAGTCTCAAGTTTTGTTAGGTTTTTAGGCGGCGCTAACTTCCCATTTTAAGCGTCCGTTTTTCTGGGTGGTTTCTCCAGGTGCTTTCTACCAGAAACGTACCTTTTTAACGCGTTTTTCTTGTAGCTGGCTTTAAGCCCTCGTTTTTGCAAGTCCCGCCCTAGCCAAAAAGGCCCAAAAGTTTAAAAGTGTCTTTCACTCCTTTTTCTGGTCCCGCCTTAGGTTTAAGCTTTATTGTAATCCTTTTTTGCACCCTTTTTCTAAAACGTTCTAGGCTTAAGCTAATACCCGTGCCGTTCACCCTTGCGTAGGCTGTCAGAGCTCTGTGTAAATGTAAAAGGGCCTAGGTATTATTAATTCTGTGGCCACTAATAAAAACATGCCTGGTTCTTTAGCTCTCACACCTCATTACTAGTACTAGTCTTTTATATCTCAAACTCTAACAAGCTCGGTTTGACGACGGTTCTTCCACCGGAGGAAGAACAAACAGACAAACATACATCACACTTTGCGTAGCACCTTGGTTCGACCCACTCCTGGTTCGACGTTTGACTCTGTGCGCCGCGGTTTGGAAACCCCCACTTTAGCGGCGGCGTCACATCATATTTATTTTCCGAATTTTTACACCATTTAAAATTTAAAAAAAATCTCAACACTAAAAAATAGTAAACTGTAAAAAATGTCAACTGTAATATTGCTTAAAATAATTAGAACAACTGTCTCACGACAGTCACTTACTTTTATGTATTCTTGATTTTAGTGAAATATGATTTTTTTAAGTGTACTTATCCTATACTTAAGTATCTGTAGTGCATGAAAAATAGTTGATTTATGGTTAAATTTTGTTTAGCTGACACTAAAAATTAGAATGCAGACAAAGGGAACAAAATTGTGCGGTAATGACGATTCTTTTTAAAAAAACAAATAAGAACGCAGAATATTTTTTAATTCCACCTTTTCACAAAATATACAAAAATTAACCAACTTTAGCCTTTAAAAAATTTACATTTAGGTTACAAATTAAGTAATTTGATAAATATATATTAAAATACAGTTTTTAATCTTTGTTATTAATCCAGGTACGGGGTCTTTAGACCCCTTAGTAGGGAACTTGGAACCGCCGGACAATTTTTTCATCTTTTTTTAGGCTTCGCTTAGGCTTAGGTATAGGTTTTAGCGATGTTTATTTTTGGCTCCAAGTTCCCTCGGCTCCATCGACCCTAAACCTTAATCCAATCCGCTTTAGTGAAAAATTTTGAATGTTTTTGTTGTTAAATAGTTGATTCAATACTGCAAATATCGTGTTCAGCTAGATTTTATTTGCCTATAGCTAAAATTATAAATATAATGTTATACAAACTATGTTACTTATTTTACCAGTTGTTTATTATAGATTTGTTTTGACGATTTAATCTTTGTTATATTAATAATACTTTATGCGAAACACTTTTAAAGTTTAATGTTTTATAAATTTAAAATAAAGTATTTTAAAATTATTATTGTCTTAATACCATTGTTTTCTGGTAATTTATAATGTTCAGTTACACACGTGTCGAATTACAAAACAAGGAGTTTTTAGCAAGTTCTAATTTTTTGTCTTTGAAAAACAAAGCCTTATAAAAAA
>JASAMX010024687.1:0-18175 GCA_030248175.1 Microlaimidae sp. YZB2_3
ATTAAAATTAAAAACTCAATTGCGGAAACTAAATTTAAATTGGACTTGAGCTGGGTTGGTTTTTAGCCGATGTTGGGGACAGGTATAAATAATTGATTTGAGGGTGTCGCGTCAATTGACCCCCAACAAACTGACACCCGCCTAATTGACACCCTCCTAATTGACACCCAACTAATTGACACCCACACAAATTGACACCCAACAAATTGACACCCACACAAATTGACACCCAACAAATTGACACCCAAACAAATTGACACCCACCAAATTGACACCCAAACAAATTGACACCCACCGAATTGACACCCACCAAATTGACACCCAACAAATTGACACCCACCAAATTGATACCCACCAAATTGATACCCACCAAATTGACACCCACCAAATTGATACCCACCAAATTGATACCCACCAAATTGACACCCACCAAATTGATACCCAGCAAATTGATACCCACCAAATTGATACCCACCAAATTGATACCCACCAAATTGATGCCCACCAAATTGATACCCACCAAATTGATACCCACCGAATTGATACCCACCAAATTGACATCCATCAAATTGATACCCACCAAATTGATACCCAGCAAATTGATACCCACCAAATTGATACCCACCAAATTGATACCCACCAAATTGATACCCACCAAATTGATACCCACCAAATTGACACCCACCAAATTGATACCCACCAAATTGATACCCACTAAATTGATACCCACCAAATTGTTACCCAGTTGTTAGGGGTGAATTGTCGTTGATTGAAAAACATTGATGGGATTTTATTATGTATTGCTGAGTTTGTTGTATTACTTGTATTTCATGGTGTATTGCGTCAGACATATTTGGAAAAACATTTGATCATCCTGGTATAAATTTGAAATAAACCGTTTATGCTATTTATACTTGCTTTTTTACCCTTAGTCGTGTGAAGTGCGGCGAAAGGCGCACCAGGCGCGCTTGGTCACTGTATAACTGCGCCTTCTTGCGCGCCGAAATGTGCAAAATGCGCCACAGCTTGAAAAGACCAAATTTTTTGAGTCTCGTGGTCTGGTAATGTTTCGAGGTATCACACGATGTTGTTTGCGCAGTTTAGTAAAAAATGACCATGTAAATCAGTCAAAATAAATTTGATTTGCTTTGCTTTGATTTTGACCGATATCGACTGATTTACAAGGTTATTTTGTAATTAAGTGTGAAAATAACTCCGTGTGATAGTTCGCAACATTACCTGGCCATGAAACTCGAAAAATTCATGCTTATAAAATGCTGGCGCATTTCGCCGCATTTCAGCGCGCCAGAATGCGCCTTTCGTCGCAGTCTACATGAGTAAGGGTAAATATCACATGGTATCTTTCAGTCTGCATAGGGAGCAAAGGAGTACACTAAAAGAGAGAGAGAGAGAGAGACAGCATTAACAAAAGACTGTTATGCATTATTGGACGTCTGTAATGCTTTAACGGACGCTCTTATGGAATTACAGGCATTCATTATTGCGTTATGTATGGGGTTCCATTAACCTGGGGTGGTATTCATTACTGAATCTACGTCCAAAACTACGTACATAGAGATGAATTTTCAACCGTATGAAATTTCGTTTTACTGGATCGCTGCGGGTACCATAATCCGAAGCGGATAGCTTGTTTGGCCCATAGATAGCGACTAATCGAAAACTGAACAAGAATATATTGTCTCTCAATGCGATGGAAATAGCAACAGTGAACTAATTTTAAAATATTTACCTTTTGTACTCCTTTGCTCCATATGCAGACTGAAAGATATTGTGTATTATTAAAGCAAGTATAAATAGCATAAACGGTTTATTTCAAATTTATACCAGGATGATCAAATGTTTTTCCAAATATGCCTGATGCAATACACCATGAAATACAAGTAATACAACAAACTCAGCAATACATAATAAAATCCCATCAATGTTTTTCAATCAACGACAATTCACCCCTAACAACTGGGTACCAATTTGGTGGGTATCAATTTAGTGGGTATCAATTTGGTGGGTGTCAATTTGGTGGGTATCAATTTGGTGGGTGTCAATTTGGTGGGTATCAATTTGGTGGGTATCAATTTGGTGGGTGTCAATTTGGTGGGTGTCAACTTGGTGGGTATCAATTTGGTGGGTGTCAATTTGGTGGGTATCAATTTGGTGGGTGTCAATTTGGTGGGTATCAATTTGGTGGGTGTCAATTTGGTGGGTATCAATTTGGTGGGTATCAATTTGGTGGGTGTCAATTTGGTGGGTGTCAACTTGGTGGGTATCAATTTGGTGGGTGTCAATTTGGTGGGTATCAATTTGGTGGGTGTCAATTTGTTTGGGTGTCAATTTGGTGGGTGTCAATTTGTTTGGGTGTCAATTTGTTGGGTGTCAATTTGTGTGGGTGTCAATTTGTTGGGTGTCAATTTGTGTGGGTGTCAATTTGTTGGGTGTCAATTAGGAGGGTGTCAATTAGGCGGGTGTCAGTTTGTTGGGGGTCAATTGACGTAGAACCGCTTTGAGATTTGATGGTGGATCTAAATTAGAAAAATTCAAGACGAAAAATCCTAAAGCGACTAAAATTAAAAATCATTTGCGAAAAATTACAATTATTGGAATTGTAACGGAGCTGGGTTTGTTTTCAGTCGATGCCGGGAACTGGGGCGAGTCTGGAAGACGTCCAAATCGAGGTCGACAACACGACGGGTCAATGGCTGCGACGGCGACGGATAGACGGGGCCCTCAATCGCGTCCCGCCCGACTTCTACCCCAAGATCTGGACGGTGCTAAGGAAATGCGAGGGACTGTCCATAGAAGGACACGTCCTGCATCAGAATCTCACCAAAGAAGTGAGTCCGAGTATGTGATGAGGGAAAATCACTCGGATTGGTGGGGGGTATATTGGAGAAAATATACAGAGAGAGCGCAACCGCAGGTAAAAAACCACCTAAATTTTGGGGGTATATCGAGAAAATTTAATTTGTTTGGAGCATTCGAATATTTTAAAATTATGTGTGGCCCTCTGGAACCGTATTTTTAGGGTTTTTTTAGTCTGCGACGTGGGATCCCTAAATTTTGAAAAGAAGGTTTTGGCACTTCCAAGGTGTTTGAGTCACGTTTTTCCACCAATGCGCGTGATGGAAACAGCATTTTGCTTTCGCGGGTTTGGGGCATACATTACCAGTAGTTTTGTCCGGACTATGGTGGGGAGAGAGAGACTTAAAGGGGGCGTTTCAAAACCAAAGAACGTATTCTAACTATTTTGTGTTTTTTTTTTCTGTAGTACATTTTTACCTGTATAGTTTTTGGATTTAAAAAATAGATAAAAAACGTTAAAGTAAGGTTTAAAAGCATTGATTATAGTATTTTCTGCTTAAAACAGTCATTTTTACCTTAAAACACTCATTTTTGCCTTAAAACCTAACCTTTATGGTTTAGTGGTATGAGCGTACAAAATTTTCGGTGGCCATACATTTTTTCATAAAAATGCTGAAAAGTGTATTGAAAGGAAACATCAAACCAGTCAAAGAACCCATCCTTGCTTATTTTTAAAAAAGCGTGATGAAGACATGAAAACGTGACAAAGAATTTCTTTTGACAATTATTAATATTTTCCAAAACATAATGTTACAGGTTTTAGTATTTTCTGGTATTTATTTTGAAATTTTAAATTTTAAGATGACAACCCGCGAGATCAAATTCGCCTTAACAGTGGAAACTGTCCTGAACAGAGTCCCAGAACCTGAATACAGGTAAAACATTTTTACATATAAAAATTTATTTTTACTTAGAAATTCTTAAATAAAATAGTTTTGTCTGTGTTTGGAACATGTTTGTGTACCTTTGTTACTGCAATAAAAACCTCTACCGTTTACGTACGACGTAAAAAACGCATAGTCGTATTTATTGCGCTGAATTTTTGAAAATCAAATCGTATGAAATAGCATAATTTTAGCAGAGAACTTGCATACTCCGCTAAAGTTGATTGATTGACAATTTTATTATTTTAAATACACTAATCTAAATTCTTAAGTTTTGCACCTACGTAACATGAATATTTTTTATTTGACAAAAATAAGAAAATATTAATAAATAACACTAAACTACGATAAAAGCATTAAAAAATCACCAAATAAATACAAAAAATAGGTGTCAAGCAAATCCGTGGCGCACTGCAGTTTCATTAAAAGGACGTCATTATTTTCAGACAACTATTGGTTGAAGCTTTGATGGTGCTAACAATTGTGGCTGAGAATCAAACAAACCTAAACTTGGGTCCCGGACTTTTAAACGTGGAGAATATTGTTAAAAAAGCGCATGAACTGTATATTGAGGATCAAGTAATCTAAGGATGCTTTTTCACCATTTCGTATAATTTGAATTAAAATTATTAATTTTTATAAATGCGGAGTCCTTTAGGGCTGTCCTGTTGATGATTAAAATTGAAATTGTGAGATTGTTGCATGGCGTTTTAAAGACAGCTTTAAAGTTTTATTCTACGTTTTAATCTCAGTCCTTTCAAAACCCTTCGACGTTTCAAACCTTCGTCAAGAAATCTAAAAACTATAATTATTATGATGTTTTGACTTAAAAACACACTAAAACACGAGAGAGAAAAAAAGATTAAAATATATTATGATAAGTTTAAAAAACGTCCTTTACAATATAAATTTTTGCAATAAAACTTTTTAGATATCCGGTACTAATTTACATATTTGGGTACTATGAAAAATCGTCATGGTCCTTATAAGCTGATATAAAAAAGCTTCTTTAAAACGAAGAGCAAATAATTATTATCACGCGCCAGAAACTTCGTAAAGCTATAATTATGTCCAATATTTTTTGAATGTAAAGAAAGGGATAAAAGTGAAGAATCCGTTTGCACTGCTTTTTGCTGCTCTTACGTGTTCTGAAAGACATTGTGAAATTGTACCTGTTAAAATTCTAATGTAAAATGCACTACAACTGTCACAAAAAATTAAATATACTACATTTTTTGGTCAAGATTTTCTGGACGCGGGCCAATATAATAGAAAGAGAAATGACCGTAAAGAAATAGGCAAGCTAAAATAGGAAGAAAAACCAACGCGAAGTTTCTGGCGCGTGATAATAATTATTTTGCTTATCGTTTTTAAGAAGCTTGTTTTATATCAGCTACAATGTCGATTTTTTAAATATTCATAGCACCGAAATATGTAAATTAGTATTGGATATCTATAAAGTTTTATTGCAAAAATTTAAATTGTAAAGCGCGTTTTTTAAACTTAATACTGTTTTTTTTAATTTATAACATTTACTTTTTAGATTTTCTGACGAAGGCTTGTGTTTTATCAGGTTGAAAGTAGAATAAAGCTATTTTACTACTTATTTCTGTCCTTAAAACGCCATGCTACAATCTAACAATTTTAATATTAATTTATATGATTGTGTATTCATGATGTTCTTACCCTCCATTATCATGTTCTGGCTTTCGAAAGAGAAAGAACTATGGAACTTTACCGCTTTAATAAGCAAATTCAATTTTATTAAAGCTTAAAATAATGTTTTAAGTTATTTTATCCTCATTTGTTGGATTTTTTCTAATTTTTAAAAGGTTTTTTTAAAAGTAGTTTTTATTTTAAAATTTTCAAAAATAATTGCGTGATATCAATCACATTAATTTTCTATGAGATAAGTTCAAAAATGGAAGAAGCTCAAGGGGCTCATTCCTACTACATATAAATACAATATACTTATGTGAAAAAGTGACGCAAACAAATCTATAATGTTTTTTTATAAAATGTTGTTTGTTGTAATTTGGCGATAAGTACTATACTAATTTCTGTCTTTTGAAGAAATAATAAATAAATTTTAGAAAATTGAAAACGGAGACGCTACTGTTTGTTGTGCAAGCGATAAGCCGATACCCTGCGGTGGAGTGTACAACATATGCAAATTTTTTTACGACACTGCCCCTTCGGGTCGCTACGGTACCATCACGTACATGTGCAGAGCTGTTGCGACCGTTATCCCGCACGGAATGTCAGATATCGAGTGCACCGTGCAATAACGACTTAATGGGCACTAAAACAGCTGAGATGAAACTCGAATTGTATAAATGAAAATAATAATTGTCTTCTCATTGTGTTTAAGCTAAAATGACTATAATCAATACTGCAAGTGCAAAACATAGAAAATATACCTTATATAGTACACTTGGTTTGACATTCCAAGTGGAATTTTTGCTTTATTATAATGATAATCTTAAAAAAGGTTCATAAATAGGATATTTTAAATTGTATTATAGTAAAATAGAAAATTACGTAAAGTGATTCAAAAAGTTTAAGCATATTAAAAAATAAATTGTTGGTAAAACACTTAAGTAAAATTTTTAATTTCAATAAATAGAATAAAAAATAGTCGAGTAATTTATAATAGGCCAAAAATAATTGGAAGAGATTTAAGAAATTTATCAGAAAATTCCTTCGATTTTAAAAATAAAAACAAATTTATTCGTGTTTTAGGCAAAGTGTAAATTCCACCGACACCGAAACCGCCTCAAATTTATGTAAATTTTATATTGATGTGCAGATTAGGTGGAATTGACCAAAACTCTAGCAAATTGAAGGAATTTAAACGCTTTTTAAATGAAAATTAGCTTTTTGCATATAAATTTCTGAAAAACTAATTATTTCTGGATGTAATACATTATGAAAAGCATTCAATTAAGTTTAAAAACAAAAAAAATAGTAAATTTAAAATCTAATATAATTAATTTATCAAATGAAACTGGTAAACTTCCAGTTTATTATTTTAGTTTAAGAACACAGTTTTAAATTTTATTTTGAATTGTTTTATTCAAAATTTTTCATTTTAATTTAGGGTTTAGGCTTACGCTTAGGATCCCCGGTTTTGATTTTTGAATTGAATTGTTATAACAAATATAAAGACTGTTAGGTAAGAGGACAGTAAGGTAAGAAAGTTTAACAGGAAAACTATTCCAGATTAAACCAAAGAAAACTTCATTTTACCTAAGCCTAAGCAAAACCTAAAAATTAATATAAAAGCGTAAAAAAAGCTCTTTGAAATGCCCAATAATTTATTTCCTAATGAAATAATTTTCAGGATATGCATTTAATGCAGAAACTAGTTTTTCGCAGAACACCAAAAGCTTTAAAAAATATTGTTGAAAAGTTAAAAAGTTTTTAAAACTTAATATCTGATTAATTTCCATGAGATATTGCCCGAAAACTCCGCAATTAACGAAATTCTGACAAAATTTACATAACATTATAAATTACGGTAGATTACGGTGGATTTTGGTCGGTGTCGGTAGAATTTACAGTTTGCCGTTTTTTATAAAGCATAGGATTGCTTGTGTAAACTTTTATGTGCCTGCAGATGAGTGTTTGTTAACCATAGATTTGATTTATATTTCATTAAGTTCACAAACTTAAGGAAGTCCAGAGAACAAACTTCAAAGGGCGAAGCCGGTAGGGAGTGCTTAAACATATTTTTCCATAGTAAAAATCTAAAGGACTTTTGTTTGGCCAAGCCAAAATTCTATCAATCCAAAAATGTCTTTTGAAAAATTTCAGAGCGCTGAAGTACGAACGCTTCTTTAAAAACTGTTTAAATCAAGGTTTTCAAAACGAAACTTCAAATATTTCAAATTTGTTTTTGTTGTCTAAAGTAAATCTGTCAAAAATAGTCCTTTAGACATGCTGGACGAAGTATGAATATGTTTAAAAATCCACTTCGCAATTTAATTTTGGATTTTTGTGCTACTTTTATACTAATTGGACTATTCATTTTACTGTCTTTTGGGCTTTGTCTTTTGAACGAAGTATAAACGATGCTTAAATATTTTTGGACGAAGTATAAATCAAGTTGTATTTTTATAAGTTAAAACAATACGTATGATTGTTTTGAACAACCGTGATTATGTAAAATATAACAAAAAATTAATTAGGATTGTCTTAAAATTTAGTTCAGGATTTTTCTTTATTAGCTGATAAAAAGCGGTTTTCCGGGGTTTCTACTCGAATTCTTTTTAGTTCATTCATGTTTTCTAACCTTTGAGATAAGGTTATAAATCAAAAACTAATTATAAAGGTGCCAAGTTGGATATAGTTGTTACAACGAACAAGCTAGTGTTGTAAAAAGTAATGATTTTTGATTATTTTAAGTAAAAGTAAAAGTAATTTTAAAAATTTTATTTTAAGTAAAGTAAGAGTAAAAGTAACTTGTGATTATTTAATTTAAGTAAAGTAAAAGTAACGGTCAAAATTTTATTTAAGTAAAGTAAAAGTAAGACCTATTTTTTAAAGTAAAAGTAGGAGTAAAAGTATAATAAAAGTAATTTTGGAACGGAGAAAAACATCGGTTTTTGGAGCTCCAGACCTTCGTTCGAAAGTGTTTTGCTACTTTTATATATAAATTTTGATTTTAATAAGTTTTTTTGGTCGAAATAAATGGTTTTAGCGTGCTAGCGGCTTAAAAAAATTTATTCTGCCACTTATTTGACAACAAGCCCATAGGGAATATACTGATTGAAATTACTTAAATTTTACTTAAATTAATTTAAGTATTTGCAGGGGAAAATCCGAGTAAGAGTAAAAGTAATTGAAATTTCAAAAGTCGAGTAAAAGTAAAAGTAATCCAAAATCCGTTACTTTTATTAGTTTAAGTAAAAGTAACTTTTTACAACACTAGAACAAGCTAAGACTATCCTAATGTATTCCCTTTGTACGAGACTAGCTAACCAAATAAGATTTTTGCTTGTTTGATATTGTATTGTGTGCATTTTTCAAAAGCTGCAGTATATTTTATTTGGTAGATTATTATGCGTTATAGACAGTAGTATATAAAATAAATTATATTTTAAATAAAATAAATAGAATTTTATGTAGTTTATAAATATAAGCAGAACCTAATACAATTTATTTGATACAAATTTAGCACGATTCAATACTTTGCTTTAGTGTAACTTTGAACTCGGCCAAATTTGAAATATCCAATTTACAAACGCTTGTGGTTAAACTTATTTTTAACACAAAAATTAGCCTGACGATTTTTTTAAACTTTTTATTCTGTTAGTTAAAAAAACAGCAAATATCGCCAATATTTTAAAAAACGTCATTAAAAAGTGCATTATAGCGTTCTTATTACCACGAAATGCTCGGACAGAACCAACTGTAGACACTATACATCAAAGAGTTATTCATATTAATTTAAAAAAAAAATTTGAAAACCATAATTTTTTACCGTATATTGACCAAAGTGATGGCTTCAGAGATAAACAAAATATTTTATAACTAATGATTCACTTCAAGGTATAAGTGAGATTGTGATTAAAAGTTTTTATTGTTGCCAGCGCCGTTCTTGTAAACTAACCTTTTTTAAAGTTTTTCGGCAAGTGAACATGGTTTTTCTTCAAAAGTCTGTATTAATAATTAGTGATGATCTTCAAAAATCTCAGTTCCTGTTCCGAATTTTTCGAAAATCTCAATTCCGGTTCCGTGGGCGTCGCAGTTTAATAGGCAGTTCTGGGCAAAATTTCGAATTCCGGTTCCTGTTTCGGATTTTTGAAAAATCTCAGTTCCTGTTCCCGATTTTTGGAAAATCTCAATTCCAGTTCCGCTTCCGCCTGTCACTATATTATTTTTTACTCGAATTTGTAATGTTTCAATCCATATTATTATTATTGAAAACCTTTCCTGAAATTTTGTCTTGACTCTAGTCAGACCGACTTACACAAATTAAGTTTATTTGGAACCGAAGACTTCTTTTGAAGAATTTCGGTTGTTTCAGAATGATAGAAATTAGGAAAAATCGTAGAAGTTATGGTCTTTTCGAGCGCAATAATAAACTTGGCAGTGCTTTTTCGTTTGATTTGGGTAATGAATTTAAAACATATTATGGAATATATGCATCACATACACATAATTGTCAACAACATAATAACAAATTAGCATGACTTAAAATTTTGCTTTGTGAAACTTGAACTTGTGGAGTTCGTCTAAATTTAGAGTTCTTAATTTTCAAACGGTTTTGGTTAAGCTTATATTTACAAATCTGAACAGACGTCGCATGTAGTATATTTCATATTCAAGATGCTTGCTTAAAAAAAGCAAAAACCCACCCACATTCAAATCTTCCTTAAAGAATATCCCATAAAACAGTATTCATATTTTCGCAAAATGCTCGGGCGGAACTACAGTGCACACAGACATAATATATACATTAAAGAGTGATTTATATTTATTTAAATAAAACAAGGTTTGGTTTTTTTAAAACCAAGATTTATTGTATCGGCCTAACTGATGGGGTCAAAGATAAACGATATTTTTATTTTAACCGGTGGTTCAAAATAAGTTCCATTGTGATTAAAAATTATAGTTCAGTAGCGCCGTTTTTGTAAATTAACCTTTTTAATTCAAGGTTTTCTGCCAATAAGCATGATTTTTTTGCAAAAGTCAGTATTTTGTACTGTAATTGTTTACTCAGCTTTTTAATGTTTCAATCTATAAATAATTGTTAAAAGCCTTTTTTTCACGTTGATTTTGATGCGGTGTTCCCTTGTTTTAACTGACCGAAACTACAGAGCATAATAATGCAGGGTAGGGACATCACCAGTTCAAATTATTTAATCTCGGGTATGTTATTAGGACAGAAACTAAAGAAATCGTGAAATAAAACAAAAATTTACTAAAACCAATTCGTCTGTTTTTGCCGAAGTTTACACCGGAGCATATAGTTACCAGTTGAAAAAATACAGGAAATCAACTGGTACAAAAGTTATCTAAATTATTTGCGCTACTTTAAACATATTAAATTTTGTTTAAAAAAATGTTGAACGATAAAAATCGAATTAAAATTATGTGAATTTTCACAGTTTTTTCACAATAAATAATTTATACTTAATCTGTTTTCTGTCTGTCTGTTACTATTAATGATGTTCCTTTCCTACCCTTTATATAAAGCGGACGAAGCTTCGGAACTCTAAAGTTTTGCTTCTTAAATAAGCGGGTTAAATTTACTTATATAAGCTTTAAATAATTTTTGTTTAAATCGCTCTATCGGCATTTTAATCCTATTTTTATCGTTTGTAATAAGTTTTGAAATAAATATATTTTTATATTCTGTCTGTCTGCTTTTTTGCTAAAGCTAAATTAAGCATAGACCGTTCAGCTCAGACTTGATAGTTCTTTTTGGTAAATGATTACAACAAGAAAAATACTAACTGCATGCAATTTAAATTGCCATTAATTGTTCTTATGATACCAAGAAATCTCGCAATATTGTATAAAATTAAAAAAAGTCTCAAATTCCAAAGATGATTATGTCAAAAAGAAACTCAACTTTTTTTTCAAAAATAAAAAAACAAACAATACAAATAGTTCTAAAATTCCCGATAAAATAATTTGACACAGATTTTGAGCTTAAATAAGTTTTAAATCGGTTTTTCAACAGGCGTACCTCCGTAGCTCCCTACGTTTTAAATAGCCAAAGCTCTGGAGCATTATATTGAAGGGTAAGAAAATCACTAATTTTAATAGATTGGAGAGTATTGTTTTTAACGGAAAATCTGATTAACTTATCGAATTTACCAGCTAAAATCTAAAAGCTAAAAGCTAAAAAAACAAATGAACAGATCTGCTGACCGTCAAATTCATTGCGTGCCGGTAAAACACGCTTGCTATGTCTCCAAAAAACTAGACGCTTAGTAATACAAAACTATAGATAAATGAACTTCCGAACTGAAAAAATTGTTTTTTTTTCTGTTTTTTACAATATCGTCTCGGATTAAATGACAAATAAAAAGAAAAGTATCTTTTTGAAATTTGAAATTTTAAAAAAATTTCGCCCCAGTTATCTTCCAATAGATTTAATTTTGTTGAATTATCTGGTAATTTTTGTTTTTCAGTAGTATTAAAGAGATAAAACACTTCGGTCGTTGCGGGATTACACAAAACACTGAAATAGGGGATCCCTTAAAACCATAAGGTAACTACGGAGTTACCTTGTTTTTGCCACCTTATCTCGCGATTTGAAGGGGGTCCCTATCTTTCAGACCCGGATTTTTTGAGCCGCCCACTTACCTTAAATTTAAAAAGGCCCCTTAAAATAAGGGCCCTCTTTAGACTTTTGAACAACGGGCCCCTGAAGACTTTTTCAAAAGAACTTTGGTAGTTTTGTCAAGGATGCATAAGAGTAAAGAATGTCCAACTGTGTGTTAAACAATTGTTCAAATTCTAGGTAAATTATTCCACGGCGTACATTTTTTATCATGTAAAAAAATCTACTACGACCCGTGGAATAATCTACATGATAATTTTTCAACGTAATACTGTAGATTATATACATGATAACCACGAATAAATTAAATGTGGTTGACCTAGTAAAATTGTATTGGAGAACACGAGAGGACCAATATAATTAACGTTTTTTGGGAGTTTTGGAGAAAAAAAAAATTTGGAACGCTGAATTTTTTTTAGATACCGCCTTTTCCCAAAATCTGGACGCGACGCGTCGTACTTTAACTGTTTATTATGTAAGTATATCCGGCATCCAGCACGATATTTACAAATATACAAATAATATCGGTGATGTGCGGTTTTGCAGTAATTATTCCGATGTGTTTATCATGGGTGGCGCGGGAGCGCCACGGGGCGACTTAGCACCGTGGCGCCGCGCCAACCATTATTAGAGAACGTGGGTAAATTTTGAAATTCAGAACCTTCTTCTTCTTATTATTATTATTATTCCAACGCTCCATCCTTAAAAGCGATATTCCTAATTCGTTACTGATTGATCAAAAATAAACATGGGCTCATTAGAAAGAAGAAGGAATTACGCAACTTTCTTAGGAAGCACTTTTTTCATTTAGGTCCTTGTTATCGATTTATTGATCAAAATAAAAAATTTGAAAAATAGACAAATAAAAACTCCCAACCGCACAATAACAGCCTTTTGGCAACAATAAGGATTGTACAGAGCAGACAACCAACATTCCCTCATAGAAACCGCACAAAAAAAGCAGACCGGTTTTAATTGGTGGCAGAAACGGAACCAGTTCCCAGCGCCATTGCTGCTTTAACCGCATGGAAAACGGCGAAAACAACAGAGTACTTTTTTAATTCTTGCATTACTGATTACGAAATTAATTCAAAGTATTATTTATTAAAAAATAATAATAAGCGTCGGTGGCACGGGAGCGCCATTCGCCGGTATTCATCGGTGGTGCGGGGTGACATACTGCAATTTAACCCACGGCACCGCGCCAACTATACTTAGAGAACGTGAGAAAATTTTGTAATTCATGTTCATCATCTTCTTATTATTTGGCGCACGGCATCGCGCCAACTATATTTAGAGAACGTAGGTAAACTTTGTCTGGAGCGTAACTGCACCGCACTGACTATAGTTAAACAACGTGGGTAAATTTTTTTATTTAAATTCTTCTTCTTATTATTATTATTTTTTATTTAAAAAAGTATATCTCGGCAACGGAATGATTATAAACATATGTCATTGCGCAGCTAAAACTATAGTTTATTAGGCTATTTTTTTTAATTTAATTCAAAAAAATGGTAGACTAGCCTTGAAAAATGCTCTAAAAATAGAGCAGGAAAAAAGGGCGATTTTTCCCCGGGCGTATGTTTAGACAGAAAAGATGTGGACTAGGCTGAGATGGACATTATGTGGACTATAGGAAATTTGCATTTGGTTCGGGCAGCTGCTCACTAAATAAAAATTTCTACCATATGATAATGATTTGTTTATACATTGATCTAATCACACAGCATTGTTACATGTTTTTTAGTTTGATGAAATGTCAATTTAAAAAATCATACTCCCAGCAATATTTGACAAGCGCGGAATCGCCACTTTTTCAAATTTATAGTTGTTTTTTACACATACAAATATAACCTTCTAATTGAAAAAGTGGCGATTTCGCGCTTGTCAAAGATTGCTGTGAGTATTATATTTTAAATTGACATTTCATCAAACTAAAAAAATGCAACAGTGCTGTGTGATTAGATCAATGTATAAACAAATCATTATCATATGGTAGAAATTTTTATTTAGTGAGCAGCTTCCCAAACCAAATGCGAATTTCCTATAGTCCACATAATGTCCATATCAGCCTAGTCCACATCTTTTCTGTCTAAACATACGCCCGGCGAAAAATCGCCCCTTTTTCCTGCTCTATTCTTAGAGCATTTTTCAAGGCTAGTTTATATAAAAATAATTGAATAAATGAATTTGGAAGTAAAAAATAAATTTTCAGTTCTGAATAGATTGTTTTGATAAATAATTTTTAAAATCGGCTAATCAATCTTTAATATTAAACCGGTTTTGTTAAACTTTTAGTTGTTCTATTGAATATTCGATTCAATACTGCAACTGTAATCTATGCAATTTAATTTATGCATATAGCTTAGGCATAATATAAATAATGCAAATTTTTATAATCTGATAAAAATTAGAATTACCAAATGACATTTTGCTGGGAAAGGACTTCGTGCTAAATTTAGAAAAAAACATGTTTTTATTTTGTTAAATTTTAATGAACAAGCCATAGCACGTGCAATGCAAAAAGCAATGAATTTCAAAGAACCTCTGACGTTTATAATAATATTCAACAAAATTGTATATTTGGAATTACTTACTTCTTTGAAATTTATTACTTACTTACGTCACGTGTATATTAATATTTCTATTTAATCATTCAAAAAATTAACACAAAGCCAAGCCGAAGCCGCGTAGGTCTTTTGGAACATAGAAGAAGATCAGTTATTTGCGGCCACTATATTGGCAAAATAAAAAAATAATGTGTTTTCTTTCTTTTTATTATTATTTATTACTATTAGTCGTGGAAACATATAATACCTTAACACACTAATAAAATACACAACTGCACAGGTAATATAAAATATTACTGCTAACAAATACAGCTGGTAAAAAACAGATACAAACCAGAAAGCACAGAAATTAAATAGAAAGCAAATTTTTGACTTTTAGGGTATCTGACCTAATTTCGGCCAGGCCTTAATTTCGGCCATCAATTTAGGGTGTTAAAAATTGGCTTATTTTTAAAACACAAAAGAACCAGCACAAAAGTAACTGGATTAATGTTGAATAAAGTGTTTTTGCAAAAGTTTTCTATTTTTGTTATTCTGCATTATCAACATTTTCATACAAATATCGAATTTTTTGTGATTTTCTTAATTTTTGCTTTGTGTTTAAACTGCATCAAATTTAAAACGAAGCACAATATAACCTTAAAATATCTTCTATTTAAGGCTCAAAGTTGTTAATTTTCATGTTTTGATATTTTCTTTAAAATCACTTTGTAACGTGTTTAACTATGGTAGTGCATTTAACTTCGGCACTTTTCCAAATTGGGCATTTTTGATTTTGGACTATATCTTTGGTAATCCTGGACGGAATACGACGTTTGATAGCTCAAATTAGAGCTAATTATATGTAGATGACTGTTGTGAGCTTTTTTTTGTTATATTATGATATTTTTATGTGAAATTGTGTGATTTACAAAAAATAAAATTCTTACTCGTTTTTAGAACATGGGCATTTCATGATTACGCAATAAATTGGTTTAAAAATTAAACTGTCTTGGTAAAATTTAATCTATTTTCCAAATTTTTAGTCCCCGTGATTCTACACTGCGTCTGAGGTGAATCGTTATAAAATAAAATAGTGTAATTTCGGCACACATATTGCTGTAGGTAAAAACGTGTTGAATTAAATGGTCGGGTGTTAAATTGTTGTTGTAAATAGTTAAAAGACAACCTTGAAATGTGTAGGGGTCATAGCACTGCACTTAAACTCGATAAAGTGGGTTTTTTAAAATTTTTAAAAAGAGCACAAAAAAACTAATATCTATTTTAAAAATTGATGGCAGCATAAAAACATACAGTTTCTATAATAAAACGTATATCGTCAGTTAATTGGACTCCTTCTTACATTCTAATTATAAAATTCACCCACAGCGTTCCTCAGTGCAATTTTCGTTGGCCTTCCCGGGTTTTTTCGACGAGAAAAAGCCCGCTTATATTGGTTTTTGTCATATTTTATTTATTTTACCCTCCACTATCGTGCTTTGGACTTTGAGGATCGGGCTATTTTAAAGCGGCTGAATCTCCAAGGCGATATGAAGCTTTCAAGCTTGAAATACGTTTTAAATTATTCTTATTGTGTTTTAGGGCTATTTCGGTCGTTTTTAATAATCTTATTAAAAAACCAAGTCAAAAACGCAATAAAATAAAACTATCACAAAATCCGCCTCCAAAGCCGCACCAACGAACAACAAAAAAAAAAAAAACGAAAAACCAATAGAGCAATTCTCCGAGAAAACAAAAGCGAGACGAACACAAAAAACTTATGCCCCAAAAAAAAAATAATTCTCAAAAAACCCCCGAGAAAGCAATCCCCCACACATCAAAACAACAACAACAACGACCACAAATCACACTACCAAAAAAAAAATTAGCGCGCTATTTATTATAACGACGCAGCCGGAACGAGAAGAAAAAGAAGCTACCAACAAATTCAAGCTCCCGCTAAAAAAAACGAAAATAGATCACACAATACGAGATCGACGAAAAAAGCTCGCGAAAAGCTCTAAAGCTATCAAACATGCCATCCCAGAGAGAACCGATATAAGCAAAAAAGAAATGCCCGAGAAAAGGCAAGCATGCACAAGAAACTACAAAATAAAGAAAAAAATCCAAAACAAAAAAACAATAGCTAAATAGAAAAATATGCTCCTAATAAAACCATAAACACAAAGCAAAAAAAACACGAAAAATCAAAAAAAACAAAAACAAAAACAAAACAAAAAGCGCAAAACAAAAACCCTTAAAAAACCAAAAACACCCAAGCCAAACACCAAAAACTTAGCTTACAAAAATTTTTGTTTATTAGTGTGTTAAGGTATTACTCTTCCACGACTGATAAATAAATAATAAAAGAAAAGAGAAACACATTATTTTTTTATTTTGCCAATATAGTAGCAAATAGGATATTTTTCTATGTTCCAAAGGGCCTACGCGGCTTCGTTGGCTTTGTGTTAATTTTTGAATGAGATGTGAAACATGACATAAGGTAATAATAAATTTCAAAAATCATAATTCCTTGTTGATATTATAAACGTCAGAGGTTTTGAAATTCATTGCTCCGTCACGTGCCTATGGCTTGTTCATTTAAACTTTAACAAAATAAAATATTTTTTAGGATTAGCACGAAGTCCT
Source organism: Microlaimidae sp. YZB2_3 (assembly GCA_030248175.1). Taxonomy (NCBI): domain Eukaryota; kingdom Metazoa; phylum Nematoda; class Chromadorea; order Desmodorida; family Microlaimidae; species Microlaimidae sp. YZB2_3. The sequence continues at coordinate 17,259 of JASAMX010024687.1, forward strand.
TTCCCAGCAAATATAGTTTGGTAATTCTAATTTTTATCGGATTACGGAGATTACCGTATTTATATTATGCCTAAATTCCTATGCAAGATTAAATTGGTGGTAATTTGCAGTATTGAATCGAATATTCAAATCGACAACTAAAAACTAAGCAAAAAAACCCGGTTTTTAATTGTAAAAATTGGTAGCCGATTTTAAAAATTATTTATGAAACAATTATTATCAGAACTGAAAATTATTTTTTACTTCCAAATTGCCATTTATTCAATTATTTTATATATACTAGCCTGGAAAAATGCTCTAAGAATAGAGCAGGAAAAAGGGGCGATTTTTCGGCGGGCGAATGTTCAGACAGAAAAGATGTGGACTAGGCTGATATGGACATTATGTGGACTATCGGAAATTCGCATTCAAAAAAAAAGCTGAAATTACATCAATAAAAATTTATACCATATGATTATGATTTGTTTATACATTGATCTAATCACACAGCACTGTTGCATTTTTTTTAGTTTTGATTGAAATGTCAATTTAAAATATAATACTCACAGCAATATTTCGAGACAAGCCGCGAAATCGCCACCTTTCAATTAGAAGGTTATATTTGTATGTGTAAAAAACAACTATAGACACGAAAAAGTCATTCACGCTTGTCAAAGGGTTATGAGAAATTATGATTTTTTTAAATTGACATTTATAGAAGTTTGGAAAACAGTGCAACAATATATATCGATTTGATAAATGTTGTATAAACAAAATAATTTCATATGGTAGAAATTTTTATTTTCAGTGACACTACAAAAAGTTCAAATGCCTTCCTCTATAGTCATCGTGGTGTCCGGCCTGGTCCACATCTTTCTGTCTAGACGCCGGGGGAAAAATCGGCCTAGAGCATTTTCAAGGCTAGTCTACACTAGCAA
>JASAMX010024691.1:0-14201 GCA_030248175.1 Microlaimidae sp. YZB2_3
TAAATTTTTTTTTAAAAGTAATCAAACGCCACCACCAAATTGACTTTTTCTATCGCATCTAAATGCATCATAATTGCCTAACCTATGTATTAAGCATTGTATAAGTAAAAGTGTCGGTTAACCAAGTTTCTGTTATAGCAATAATATCTAACTCACCGTAAATAACATTACTGCCTGAAATCAAACAACCCAGTTCGTTGAGAGCACTTCTTAAACTTCAAGCCTCAAAGAGCAATACTTTTAAGTTTTTTATTATTTAAGGTCTCTCCGGACAGTTTTCTTAAATATGAAAAATTGCGATTTTCGGCATACGAGATCTCGCGAAATACAGAAATAATACCAAAAAAATTAACATGGGTGTTAAAAATGGCAGGAATACAACGATTATAAAGTGCACATTCATTATATTATTGGTAGTAGTTAAAATAATTGATAATAAAAATCAAATTGCAACGATTTTTTTTAAACCCTTAAAAATATTCACTGCTGAGTATTTATTAAAAAAATACTTCCAATAAAGAGGAACTGTTACCCTTTTTCACGTATGTATAATTCAATAGAAATATTTTTGTATTTATGGTTTAATTTACAATTTTCCGTGAAAAATGGGGGTTAATTTTTTCAAAATTGCGAGGATTTAAAAAAAACAAAACATGGGTTTAATTTAATTTGGTGAAATTTAAAGCTGCAAATAGTATGTTTTTATTGAAATATATGATCTTTAAACTGCAATAATAGCTCTCGTGCTGTTAATCTGTTGGGTGTGCATATTTTATATTTAATAATGGCCGTGGGTTTATAAACCTCTTTTAAATCTTTTAAACAACATTTTAAATCTTAAGAAAAATTTCAAGCAAGAAGTAACATTGCTGTTTGTTAGAATGATATTAAATTTTGCATAATAAAACATATGTCTTAACCAATTTGTTTGTCCGTTTGTTAGTTATTTTAATTTGCATTTTTTTTAAATAATCATCCTTAGTATTGATAAAATTTTTGTTTGGTCCATTCGGACTGGGTAATTTAATATTTGCGAAAAAATGTGAACTGGGTCCACTTTTTAGTTCTAGTCCAATATGTTTATTGTGTTTTAAATTTACTAAACTTGCATTTTTAGAATAAAAAGTAATAAATTTATTTAAAAATTTTATTAAAACGTACCGGAAATTGACAATGCTGGTCGTGGTCAATAAAATGAATCTAATCTACAGTTTTCCTGTCAATAAAAGCGGAGCCAGTTCAAATGGGCGCGTTCAAAATTTTATAAATACCAACCAGCGTATGATAAATTGTTTTAGTGTTGTATTTTTGTGTTTGATTAAAATCAAAGTATAGAAAATAAAATAACAATTATTGCCACAAGAAAAACAATTAACTTATACATATATTTAAAAATTGCAAAACTAATTAAATTACCGTGATTTTTCTATAGTTTTGTTTTCATAGAAAAGCAGTGTTTATTTAGTATTTTGTTGTATTTTGCCCTACTGAAGGTATAGGAGTTTTAGTCTGGTTTTTTTTAAAAAAACCGTCTCAAGAAAATTTTTATTAGGAATAAAAAAGCGACGAAGAATTAAAATTCATATTCATAAATTCATAAATTCAAGTCATAAAATGGGGCTATACTATACTTTTTCAAAGAAATTAGCCAGGGTGTTCTAATGGCCCAAAAAAACAACATATTTTCGAAACAAAATGCGATCGCAAAAAAAACCAAAGAGAGCATAAAGCTTGGCGCGAAATTTATTGACAATTGTAAGAATTAAAACATATTATTATATTGCGAAAACTCCACTGGAGAAGCTGCCGGGTTTAATTCAACAAATCACAAGACTAAATTTACAAAAAATTTGATAGTATTCTCAGTTTTAGCTGCCTGTATTTGAGTAACACTGAAGTTTTTGAGTATGGAAATTTAAAAAGTATTATTTAAAAATTGATTTATTTTCTAAAATTTTGCACACTAAAACTTGTAGTCATTTTAATCTACTTATACATTGAAAAATTAAGTTTGTAAGTTATTCACACTTTTTCTTTTTGTTTTATACATATTTGCAATTTAAATTGATTCTTATAAACGAACTTTAATTGTATAAGATTAGTACAATATTTACAAATCAAAGTTTTTGCGAGGAGCTCTTTTAAAATAAAAACAAATATAAAGGATAAAAACAAAACAAAATAAATCTTTTGTCTATTGTATTGGTTTTTATTAAAATATTTATGCATGTTTTATAATTATCTACAGTTACTTTTATTAGTAATCATCTCACTTTAACATTTCAACAGCTAATGCGGTACAAATTCTGATAGTAATAAATTTAAAATCGATCAGTAAAATTAAATAATCCATAGTTTTTGTGAACTCTAAACTACTAAAAAAATCATCAATAGTTTCTGTTAGTTTTTAAACAAAATAGTATGCTAATTTTTGCTTTCTGGACCTTGTCCAGGGTTTTGACAGGTTGAACAACAAAAAATTTGCTAAATTTACTTATTTGGCAGTGGCGAGCAACAAATTTTTTTCGTGCATGTCTTTGTCCTTGTCCTTTTGCAAAAGCGATATGATGCTCGTTAGCATCCAAAATATTGCACCAGAACATTTACAGTATATAATGATGCTCTTACTCTTCGCGGCCATTTAAAACAGAAAGATTTTTGTGACTTTGGAGCACCCTTAATACATAGATTTCAAGGTTGTTTATGCGAAACTTTTTGCTAATTATAGAAAATCATAGAAATTTGCTTGAATTCACGAGCAGAAGAAATCATAAAAAATATGTTTTTCAGTTAAAAAAAAATAATAACAAAATAATAAAATAATAACAAAATGTTTTTAAAATAATAACAAAATTACCAAAAAAAGCTATTTCAAACGCTAGATGATTTACAGGCTTTTTTCTCAAACGGCTTGCTGCTGTAACAGCAGATACTTTTTCAATTGTTTTCAAAAATTTTTTCATTTTACCAAAAGACTGGAAATACCTTTGTTTAACAAATGCAAAAAATACAAAAAGTAATCTGAATAATTATCCTCCAGTTTCAATAACTTCAAACTTGTGTAAAATAACGGAGCGTTTGGTTAAAGAGGATGTTTTGACGTTTTTTATAAATATTTTGTCAGCTACCATTATGCTTAACTGTAATGATGATACTATCTTACCTTTTCATGCCGTCTTTGGCTGAAAAACCTTGCTTTGGAAAATATTTAAGACATATATCTGAAAGTTTTGTAACAAATGGAATTATTGTTACTCAAACCAAAGATTCCTACTGTTGGCGTAAGAAAACTTGTACGTCAAACATGCATCTAGATGGGAGCCGAAATTGTGGTGCTATGTGTCAGTGCCCCCAATGGTCAGATAGATGTTCTACTTATAATCGAGTTTTTCAAACAAATCAGAAGAATACAAAACACAACTGGAGATTGAAAAAACACTAATTTTCTCATATAAACCAAAGTAAAAATTGCAATTCAGTACTAAAAACTGAACAGTTTGCACGTTTGCAGTTATTTGATAATGCCGTTTACTTGGTTAAAACTCTTAAATTGGTTAGTAGTAATCCAGTTGAAAATTATTAATGTGTTGGACATGGTGAAGACGTTACAGGTACTTCAGAATTTTGCCAAACTACAATTGTATGTCAACAGCAAACAAATTTTGTTTTTATCAACATAAAGAACTTCACTATTTTGTTACATCAGAACGAAACGAAATTTCTATTAAAGCATGGAGTAAAATTACAACAAGATACTATGATTTTAAGCCCAACAAAACGAGCAGTTTGTCCAGGTGTTTTAGTTGCTCCATAAAATGTATTAAAGGAGGAGTTTATTTAGTATTAGAAAAAAGATGTAGGTTTGGTTGAAGTTTGGTCTAAACCTTTTTGTTTTCATCTCAGTCATCCAAATCCATCTGAAGACGTTTATTTTTCCCCCACAACTTTCACTACGTCAACATGAAGTTTCTGCAAAAATTTAGATTGATGGTCACCTTATAAAAGAAATAGTAGAATCATGCCAGCCAAATTCATTTTGTGAAACAATTAACTGAATTATTTATTGGGAACTTATTTTAAACAGCCATTGTGCACCCATTAGAGTGGTTTTGAGTCTTTTACTAATCACAGCACTTTGCTTATGGTGGTTTAAATATGTACTGCAATCGGCAATATACGTCTGTTAGATATCAACTTACAGTTGTATATGTTTCAGAAACATTTGTTTAAGTTTGTTTACCTGTTGTTTTTTGGCATGCAGAAAAACAAAACAATGCTTTTCTAAAATCAATGTATGCAGACAGGTATTACCCTTTTATTAAAGGCGACAGAGAGGGTTTCTACAAAGATTTAGACACTTAGCCTTTTTGATAACTATTTTCTTTCTGCTAAAACTGGCATCATCATGCTCTGAATTCACAAGTCTTCAACCCAAAGATTAATCTTGTTCTGTATACAAAACAGGAAATAAAACTTGTGTTTAAATCAAGATTAAATCTGGTACCACAAGGGCAAATGACATGTCTAATTATGTCTGATACAAACAGCGTTCCTCTTGGAACATTAACATTTGAAATTGAAGAGGTGTACTCACAGTGCATCAAGAAAAGCGAGTATTTCACGCGAGCATATACACTAAAAATCCAAAGCAGAAAAAGATGTAGCCACTCTGGATTGTGTTCTTTGTATGTTTGTATGGATGTTTTCTTTGTACTGCGGCATGTCTGTTTTACAGATTTTATGTATACCCCACAAACAACAAAGTATATGAAATCTATTCATGTTCATCATGGCAGATCAAAACAGTTGTAGTTGCATACCTTCATTTACAAAATGAAACTAATGCAATTTTACAACATAGGTTTCTACTTACACCAGGGGTTCCTGTACACTGGAAAGGATTTAAAGTAACTTTAACAGCAACAACAATGCCAATTATGCTTTTGTTGAATAAAAAGTTTTTGACTGATGGTCAACAATCAGTAATGATAGATTCATCCCTCACAGGACAAGGTGCATCAGGTACAATAGGTGAATTACAGTGTCTAAATCGATAATCAGCTCAAGAATTTAAAGGATGTGATCTATCGTCCAGTGCTTGTAACTGTGATACAAAAGAGAAAACTGTAAATTGTCATTGCAATGATCAAAACCTTGAAGAGTTATGTGTGGATAAACAAGCAGTTTTGCCACTAAAAACCTTTGGAGTACTTTTTCTGAAAACAAAGAAAAAAAAAGCAATGCTGAATATGGACAGGAAACCTAGAATGAGAATTACAAATTGAGTTATTAAATATAAAGCTTTCACAATCTTGAAATTAATCAATGTAAAGTTCAGTTTTATGAGCTCAGATGTTACAACTGTGTAACTACTACATATTTTAGTTTTTACCACTGATTATGGAACAGCCTTAGGCTATATCACTTGTGGATCCAACAGTTTTCAGCCATATGCGCTGATAAAAAGAAAAACCAATCTGTAACGCTATTTTTTGACCATCCGCATATTGAAACTACATGTACAACTCAGTGTCCAGCGGGATAAACGTCATTTAATATTACTGGTCAATTAGTTTATATTAATTCTGTGAAGAAAAATCACATCTCTAACATTATAACTGGGAAATCAAGGATCTGTGTTTAATTTTGATTTCGACTTAAAGCGATTACCGTCAGCTATCCTTGATAAAATAGCTGCAATTATTGCATTTGTAATTTTGGCAATAATATTATTTTTACTATTTGCCTCACTATTTCCAGTAATATTTCGTTTAATTTTTGGCCGTTTGGTAGCTTTTTCCAGTGTTACTCCAATAAAATTAAACAAATACATTCAAACAGTTTAATTATTACACAAACGTGTTTTTGCCCAAACAGTATTAAATATTTAAAATTTGTTGGTTGCACATTATTCTGCATATGACTAAATATAACGCATTTTATAAATTTACAACATTTATGATTCATTATGATGATTTTTATCTAATTATGAAATTTATTTTGTTGTAGGGAATGTCACTCCCTGAAATATAAGAAACATTTCTTGTCTTTTAATTTGTTTAATATTTATACAGTAGTTAGCTCGCAGCGATTAATGACGTTTAACAGCATACTTATGTTTTAATTTATCATGGGTATGTGAAAGAAAGTCTTGTTGTGTATGTAATTTGTCTTGTAGAGTAACTGACTTAATTTCGTCCACCTTTTTTTATTTTTTTGAATAAGTTTTTTCTGGTTTTTCCAATCGACCAAAGATTTGGTCTAAAAATCAAACGATAGCTATTTTTATTATTCCAGTGCAAAATTTTAAAATTTTTGATACACTTAAAGATCAGTGGATGTTTAAAGTCTTTTTTTTATAGTGGCCGATATTAAGGCGCGAGCCATTAACTTCGGCTATCTAGAAAAAACTTGCTATAACTATTGCCAAAACAAACAACAAATTTTTTTAAAAATTTTAAATTTATCTTAGGTATTGTTCTAGTACATATAACTTAATTTTTTCTGTTCAGTTTAATAGTTATTAGCAGAGACTTTAAATAATTATGTAAAACTTAAAAAAAAGTTTTTTTTTGTTGAATTTTTTTTTGGGTTAAAAAACGTCAAAAAAATTCAAAGACAAAAAAATTTAAAAATATGGTAGTACGTGATATTTGAAATTGGAAAAAACGAGGTTCTTTCACTAAATTTTAAGGTGGCCGAAATTAACGATTTAAAATCGCAGTTAGTTAAACGCATTGAAAGTGATTTTGAAGAAAATATCAAAACATGAAAATTAAAATTTTTAGCTTAAGGTAATTTCGTTTTTTTTGACGACAGATCTTTTTGAATTACATTTATATAGTAGTTTGATGTGTTAATTTTTGAATTTTTTTTGTAAAAAATTATGTCAAAATAAATAATAATAAAATAATGTAAAAATAAAAAATTATAATTTATAAAAAATATTTATTTTTTTTATTTTTATTTAGCGTATCTTAAATAATAAAACATTTTTTAAATTAAAAAGCTAAAAAATATGCGTTGAGGGTCAATTTTAAACGCCCGTTTCTCACCCGTTTTTAAAACTTTTGCGAGGATTAGGCGCGTTGCGAAATAAAAATTGCTTTCTTCTATTATAAAAACATACTTTTGTTCTTATTATATCGCGACTAGTCTATAGAAAATCAACAAAAGCGCAGAAAAAGCAAACTTCCAATTTAACACTTCTAACGCTACAAACGCGTTTATGCTTACATAGTCCAAATGTAAATACACCTGGTGATTGTTACCTCAAAAAGTTTTGAGAACTGAATACGCCTGTAACACCCTGTTCACAGGCGTTTGGTGGTGATACACCAGGTGTATCACCAGTTTTGAACCATGGAGGCAGAAACGTGTTTGTTTCGTTAGAAGAGTTAAATCCTGCGCACTTTTGAATCTCTCTATAGGCCAGTCGCAATATAATAAGAACGCAAAGACCTTCCAAAATTATAGCAAACTTTCGCAAGGCGTCTAGTCATCACGAAGGTTTTGAAAACAGGCCAAGAAACGGGCGTTTAAAATTGACCCTCAACGCGACCCCCACTGTAGGGATTCCATACAATATTACCATACTCAAGAGAAGGACTGACATAAACTTTGCCTATTTAAGAGATATTGTTCAGCTGTTGATTTATAAATTAACATATGTAAACAATTAAGAGTCAGTTAATTTAACGCATTATAATTTTGACTTAAAAATACGTTTTTAAATACAAACCATTTTTTAACTCATAACATTAAACCTAAAGTGAAACATATAAAGCAAGGCACTTAAAGTTTTTTTTTAAATTAAAACCATTTATGGGTTTGTTTTTGTTTAAACCTTAAAAGAAAATAGCTATTGAGATCTTCCAATATTGAACTTTTGAAATAAGCATAGAAAACTTTAGTAATTTTAAAACTATGAGAAGCCAACTAGATTTAAACCATATGTTCTATACCACGATCGCTGTATGTTGTTCTTTAACTGTTGCTTGTTTCAAATCTAACAACCAACAAAATTAAATGCGAATTTATTTGTAGTTATGATATGAGATAACAAAATTAAAAATTAATTAAAAAAAAAAAAAGGGAAACTAATTATTTCGGCCAGGCCTTAATTTCGACCACCAATTTAGGGTGTTAGAAAATTGCCTTATTTTTAAAACACGAAAACACTAGCGCAAAAGTAGTTGGATGAATGTTGAATAAAGTGTTTTTTCAAAAGTTTTATATTTGTGTTATTCTGCATTATCAATATTTTCATACAAAGAGTGAATTTTTTGTGATTTTTTTAATTTTTTTTTTATGTTTAAACTATATCAAATTTAGAACGAAGCACTATATAACCTTTAAATAACTTCTATTTAAGGTAGAACTTCACAGTTTTAACCACTTGGACTACAAGTCGCATATCATTATAAATATTAATTTTTGGACCATAAAAGTGGGGTGCTATAAAAAGTTAAGAATCTGTGCTATCCAGTGGTTATAAAAACATCACCGAAAAGTTTGTCCAGTTTGCAACAGATGTCCATGAATTCTACCTCTAAAAACCACAATAAGGCCTTTTAAAAAAATTGATTCGTTATTTTTGGGCGAAATTTTATAATAAATTAGGGTAATGTAGGGGGCAACTTTCAGAGATGGTTTGGGTTCAAAATGATCTCAGAATTTTTTTTAAATTGCAAAAAAGACTTTTTTTACAAAAATATATAGTAAAAAAATCCTGAAGTTCTTTTTTAATCGTTTATAATAAAAAAATGGTAAAAGCCTATATCTAACTATTTCCAAACTTTCGTTTAAAAATAACGAATCAATTTTTTTTTTAATTTTCGTTTAATTTCTTTTAATTGACGCCGACAAACTACATTTTGAACCATTCCTTTAAAAGCTCCTTTTATTTGAAAATTCCCGCGGACCCAGTGGTCGAGTGGTTAGTACGTCGCGTTCGGATCCTCGGATCCTTGGGCTCGAGTAGTCGCTGGACCATATTTTTAATGCCGAAAAATTTTTTTTTATTTTTTAGCTTTTTAATTTAAAAAATGTTTTATTATTTAAGATACGCTAAATAGAAAATAAAAAAAATAGAATATTTTTGGTAATAAAGTTTATTAATGTTTTGTATTTTTGACATGTATTTTATTGATGTTATTTGATGATTGTGGACGATAACGTTTTTTTACAGAAAAATGAATGTCAAAAATTGAATCAGCAGGTCAAACTACGTATAGTAAGATGTAATTCAAAAAGATCTGTCGTCAAAAAAAAACTGTGAAGTTCTACCTTAAGGCTAAAAATTTTAATTTTCATGTTTTGATATTTTCTTCAAAATCACTTTGCAATGCGTTTAACTAACTGCGCATTTTAAGATTCCGTTAATTTCGGCCACCTTAAAATTTAGGTGAAAGAACCTGCCGTTTTTTGCCAATTTCAAATATCATCGTACTACCATATTTTTAAAGATTTTTTTGGTCGTTTGAATTTTTTTGACGTTTTTTAACCCAAAAAAAATTCAACAAAAAAAACTTGTTTTTTTAAGGTTTTGACATAATTATTTAAAGTCTTGCTAATAACTATTAAAGTTTGCAAACAGGAAAAAATTAAGTTATATGTACTAGGAACAATACCTAAGGATAAATTTAAAATTTTTAAAAAAATTTGTTGTTTGTTTTGGCAATAGTTATAGCAAGTTTTTTCTAGATAGCCGAAGTTAATGGCTCGCGCCTTAATATCGGCCACTATAAAAAAAAGACTTTAAACATCCACTGATCTTTAAGTGTATCAAAAATTTTAAAATTTTGCACTGGAATAATAAAAATAGCTATCGTTTGATTTTTAGACCAAATCTTTGGTCGATTGGAAAAACCAGAAAAAACTTATTCAAAAAAATAAAAAAAGGTGGACAAAATTAAGTCAGTTACTCTACAAGACAAATTACATACACAACAAGACTTTCTTTCACATAGCCCATGATAAATTAAAACATAAGTATGCTGTTGTAAACGTCATTAATCGCCGCGAGCTAACTACTGTATAAATATTAAACAAATTAAAAGACAAGAAATGTTTCTTATATTTCAGGGAGTGACATTCCCTACAACAAAATAAATTTCATAATTAGATAAAAATCATCATAATGAATCATAAATGTTGTAAATTTATAAAATGCGTTATATTTAGTCATATGCAGAATAATGTGCAACCAACAAATTTTAAATATTTAATACTGTTTGGGCAAAAACACGTTTGTATAATAATTAAACTGTTTGAATGTGTTTGTTTAATTTTATTGGAGTAACACTGGAAAAAGCTACCAAACGGCCAAAAATTAAACGAAATATTACTGGAAATAGTGAGGCAAATAGTAAAAATAGTATTATTGCCAAAATTACAAATGCAATAATTGCAGCTATTTTATCAAGGATAGCTGACGGTAATCGCTTTAAGTCGAAATCAAAATTAAACACAGATCCTTGATTTCCCAGTTATAATGTTAGAGATGTGATTTTTCTTCAGAGAATTAATATAAACTAATTGACCAGTAATATTAAATGACGTTTATCCCGCTGGACACTGAGTTGTACATGTAGTTTCAATATGCGGATGGTCAAAAAATAGCGTTACAGATTGGTTTTTCTTTTTATCAGCGCATATGGCTGAAAACTGTTTGGATCCACAAGTGATATAACCTAAGGCTGTTCCATAATCAGTGGTACAACTAAAATATGTAGTAGCTCCTGCTACACAATTGTAACATCTACTGAGCTCATAAAACTGAACTTTACATTGATTAATTTCAAGATTTGTGGAAAGCTTTATATTTAATAACTCAATTTGTAATTCCATTGAGGTTTCCTGTCCATATTCAGCATTGCTTTTTTTTTCTTTGTTTTCAGAAAAAGTACTCCAAAGGTCTTTAGTGGCAAAACTGCTTGTTTATCCACACATAACTCTTCAAGGTTTTGATCATTGCAATGACAATTTACAGTTTTCTCTTTTGTATCACAGTTACATGCACCGGACGATAGATCACATCCCTTTAAATTCTTGAGCTGATTATCCCATTTAGACCACTTTAATTCACCTATTGTACCTGATGCACCTTGTCCTGTGTAGGGGATGAATCTATCATTACTGATTGTTGACCATCAGTCAAAAACTTTTTATTCAACAAAAGCATAATTGGCATTGTTGTTGCTGTTAAAGTTACTTTAAATCCTTTCCAGTGTACAGGAACCCCTGGTGTAAGTAGAAACCTGGATGTTGTAAAATTGCATTAGTTTCATTTTGTAAATGAAGGTTATTCAACTACAACTGTTTTGATCTGCCATGATGAACATGAATAGATTTCATATACTTTGTTGTTTGTGGGGTATACATAAAATCTGTAAAACAGACATGCCGCAGTACAGAAGAAAACATCCACCAACCCCTCCCCTCCAAAGCATACAAATATACAAAGAACACAATCCAGAGTGGCTACATCTTTTTCTGCTTTTGATTTTTAGTGTATATGCTCGCGTGAAATACTAGCTTTTCTTGATGCACTGTGAGTACACCTCTTCAATTTCATATGTTAATGTTCCAAGAGGAACGCTGTTTGTATCAGACATAATTAGACATGTCATTTGCCCTTGTGGTACCAGATTTAATCGTACTTGATTTAAAACACAAGTTTTATTTCCTGTTTTGTATACAGAACAAGATGAATCTTCGGGTTGAAGACTTGTGAATTCAGAGCATGATGATGCCAGCTTTAGCAGAAAGAAAATAGTTATCAAAAAGGCTAAGTGTCTAAATCTTTGTAGAAACCCTCTCTGTCGCCTTTAATAAAAGGGTAATACCTGTCTGCATACATTGATTTTATAGTAAAGCATTTGTTTTGTTTTTCTGCATGCCAAAAAACAACAGGTAAACAAACTTAAACAAATGTTTCTGAAACATATACAACTGTAAGTTGATATCTAACAGACGTATATTGCCGATTGCAGTACATATTTAAACCACCATAAGCAAAGTGCTGTGATTAGTAAAAGACTCAATAACCTACTTAATGGGTGCACAATGGCTGTTTAAAATAAGTTCCCAATAAATAATTCAGTTAATTGTTTCACAAAATGAATTTGGCTGGCATGATTCTACTATTTCTTTTATAAGAAGGTGACCATCAATCTAAATTTTTGCAGAAACTTCATGTTGACGTAGTGAAAGTTGTGGGGGAAAAATAAACGTCTTCAGATGGATTTGGATGACTGAGATGAAAACAAAGAGGTTTAGACCAAACTTCAACCAAACCTACATCTTTTTTCTAATACTAAATAAACTCCTCCTTTAATACATTTTATGGAGCAACTAGAACACCTGGACAAACTGCTCGTTTTGTTGGGCTTAAAATCATAGTATCTTGTTGTAATTTTACTCCATGCTTTAATAGAAATTTCGTTTCGTTCTGATGTAACAAAATAGTGAAGTTCTTTATGTTGATAAAAACAAAATTTGTTTGCTGTTGACATACAATTGTAGTTTGGCGAAATTCTGAAGTACCTGTAACGTCTTCACCATGTCCAACACATTAATAATTTTCAACTGGATTACTACTGACCAATTTAAGAGTTTTAACCAAGTAAACGGCATTATCAAATAACTGCAAACGTGCAAACTGTTCAGTTTTTAGTACTGAATTGCAATTTTTACTTTGGTTTATATGAGAAAATTAGTGTTTTTTCAATCTCCAGTTGTGTTTTGTATTCTTCTGATTTGTTTGAAAAACTCGATTATAAGTAGAACATCTATCTGACCATTGGGGGCACTGACACATAGCACCACAATTTCGGCTCCCATCTAGATGCATGTTTGACGTACAAGTTTTCTTACGCCAACAGTAGGAATCTTTGGTTTGAGTAACAATAATTCCATTTGTTACAAAACTTTCAGATATATGTCTTAAATATTTTCCAAAGCAAGGTTTTTCAGCCAAAGACGGCATGAAAAGGTAAGATAGTATCATCATTACAGTTAAGCATAATGGTAGCTGACAAAATATTTATAAAAAACGTCAAAACATCCTCTTTAACCAAACGCTCCGTTATTTTACACAAGTTTGAAGTTATTGAAACTGGAGGATAATTATTCAGATTACTTTTTGTATTTTTTGCATTTGTTAAAAAAAGGTATTTCCAGTCTTTTGGTAAAATGAAAAAATTTTTGAAAACAATTGAAAAAGTATCTGCTGTTACAGCAGCAAGCCGTTTGAGAAAAAAGCCTGTAAATCATCTGGCGTTTGAAATAGCTTTTTTTGGTAATTTTGTTATTATTTTAAAAACATTTTGTTATTATTTTATTATTTTGTTATTATTTTTTTTTAACTGAAAAACATATTTTTTATGATTTCTTCTGCTCGTGAATTCAAGCAAATTTCTATGATTTTCTATAAATACATCTAAAATTATTAGCAAAAAGTTTCGCATAAACAACCTTGAAATCTATGTATTAAGGGTGCTCCAAAGTCACAAAAATCTTTCTGTTTTAAATGGCCGCGAAGAGTAAGAGCATCATTATATACTGTAAATGTTCTGGTGCAATATTTTGGATGCTAACGAGCATCATATCGCTTTTGCAAAAGGACAAGGACAAAGACATGCACGAAAAAAATTTGTTGCTCGCCACTGCCAAATAAGTAAATTTAGCAAATTTTTTGTTGTTCAACCTGTCAAAACCCTGGACCAGGTCCAGAAAGCAAAAATTAGCATACTATTTTGTTTAAAAACTAACAGAAACTATTGATGATTTTTTTAGTAGTTTAGAGTTCACAAAAACTATGGATTATTTAATTTTACTGATCGATTTTAAATTTATTAATATCAGAATTTGTACCGCATTAGCTGTTGAAATGTTAAAGTGAGATGATTACTAATAAAAGTAACTGTAGATAATTATAAAACATGCATAAATATTTTAATAAAAACCAATACAATAGACAAAAGATTTATTTTGTTTTGTTTTTATCCTTTATATTTGTTTTTATTTTAAAAGAGCTCCTCGCAAAAACTTTGATTTGTAAATATTGTTTAATCTTATACGATTTAAGTTGTTTATAAGAATCAATTTAAATTGCAAATATGTATAAAACAAAAAGAAAAAGTGTGAATAACTTACAAACTTAATTTTTGAATGTATAAGTAGATTAAAATGACTAC
>JASAMX010024692.1:0-10715 GCA_030248175.1 Microlaimidae sp. YZB2_3
TCTCATAGAAATGAGTCCAGCTTGGCATGGCTAGAAAAAGGTTGTTGCACGTTGGCCACACATGGCAGTTTTCCATCTGGCAAACCAGTGGACAAATACAGCAATATTGTGTATGGAGTTTATACCACTGCCCTTGCAGGAACACCTATGCTGCCCATGCACGACGTTAAATAGTAAGATCAATATCAGGCAATTTATAAAATCCTTTAGACAAAGACCTCGGAATGGATGAACACTGCATGCAGTGAACACTCTAGCAGTAAAGGTTGGCAACATCGTTATTAATGTTGGACGAAGAGTCTCAACCATGGGGATGACATTTTTCGCCCCTCTTGGCTTTTCTTAGCACCTGGCCTTTGCATAATCTGCATAGGGAAGATAAGTTTCAGGTAATGCAACAACAACAAAAAAAATGGTTATGAGCGTCCAAAAGTCAAAAAAAAAGAACAAACAAGCTACAACAGCTTAGACGGCTCATAATCGCAAAACGGAAATACAAGATTTCGATAGGGAATACTATACAGTTTGATTTAAATACTGCGCAATTATATTCAAAAACTGAAAAAAAACAGGAAGTGTAGGTACGTAAATAAAAAAAACCCGCGAATGTAAATTCAAATAATTATTGTTGGCCTAGTAAAAACCGGTACCAATTCAAATAATTCATTATGCACATAGATGAGAACGGTCGGGGAAGCTAGGGGGGGTGGTTACCTGGGGTAAGTCAAATTTTGAATTTTAGGAGGGGGGTCCCAGGGGGGTCTAGACCCCCCTAGCTTTTTAGGGAGGGTCGACCCGGGGTGCGAAAGTTTGAAACCTAGAGGGGGGTCAGGTGGGGTCCGGTGTCCAAAGCCAAACAGTTTTAAACCATAATAACTTTAATAATAGTTCTTTTTATAGGATAATACTACATTTTATTGAATAAAATGCGATATTCTGGTATAAAAAGGGTGTAAAAGCATGAATATGTGATGAAAATTCACGTTTTTGTAAGAAAATTTAGTATAAAAAAAAGTACCTAAAAATTTCCCGAGGGGGGAGGGGGGGGGTCAGATTTTAAATTCTAGACGGGGGTCAGGGGTAAAAAAATTGGAAATTTGGGCGGAGAGGGGGCCCTCCCTAGATTTTCGTCTAGGGGGGTCCCAAAATTTCGAGTTTAGGGGGGTGGACCCCACCCTGCCCCTCTTTTCTCATCTATGATTATGCATGATAACGCGCCAGCAACACCAATCGCCGCCGTTTTGCCGTACAACAAAAAAGCCAAGAGCGGTCAAGCAAGAATCTAACTAACAAACAAACAGGCGGATAAACGTGTCGCTAACTTGCCCTACAACGATATTGTGGGAGCGGTCGGTAATCCAAAAAACAAACAAACAGACAAACAAACGTGTCGCCAACTTGTCCTACAACGTTACTGCAAGGGCGGTCGGTAATCTAACAAACAAACAAACAGACGGACAAGCGTGTCGCCAACTTGTCCTACAACGCTATACGTGGGAGCGGTCCGTAATCTAACAAATAAACAAACAAACGAGTTAAACGTCCACTTACCGCTCGTAAGGCTCGTATCCGGTGAGTGGGACCAGAGGCGGGGAGGTGAAACTACCGATGTCGTCGTCCTCATAGTCATCCGGTCTTCCGCCTATCGTGTTGAGACTCATATCGTCCGTGGACAGGACCGTCGTTTTCCCATCATCCCGTCCGATTTTTTTCTAAACATTTAAAACCGAATAAAATTGGGTTTGATTTTTTTTTAAAATTTAAAATTCATTAAAATTAATATTGAATTGAAAAGCCAATTTTTTTAGCATAAAGAATTTTTTCCTAAAAATTAACAGTTTATTAAAAAATGATATTAATTTGGAACCACCAACTTTCTACTCTTCATCACATCACAAACTAGTCGGGTTTTATTGGGGGGGGGGTATTTCTAAAATAAGGGGAATTTGAAAAATAAACATAAGCAATTATCTAAACAGTTAGTAACAGTCTAACTAAAAAAATAAGTTTGTTGTTGTTCCATGTCTTTCAAACCATAAAAACAAGTTAAAGACTAAATGAGTGTTTTTAACAACAAAGTCTTGAGAAATGGAAAATGGAAAAAAATGTGGGTACATGCACTCCACAGAAAATTAATGTGATAAGAAATTGTGTTTAAACCCTCCTTCCTTTCTGTTATTAGTTCCAGATTAAATCTTTCACTTAGATTAAGAAAAACATTTCCAAATCACAAATATGGTAGCTGTCAAGATTGCCAAACTAGGTCCCATCCCCATGACGTTCAAAATATTTTTAGCTGCTCGCATAATACTATAACTTTCACAGTTGGGAGCAGCCACAAGATGTTGCAGTTTTTCTTCATCTGTGATTGGTAAGAACTATAGGTGAGAACGGTCGGGGAATCGAATTTTGAATTCTAGAAGGGGGGTCCCAGGGGCGTCCGGAGCCCCCCCTAGCTTTTTAGGGGGGTCGACCCGAGGTGTAAAATTTTGAAATCTAGAGGGGGGTCAGGAGGGGTCCGGTGTTCAAAGCAAACCTTTTTATAGGATAATACTACATTTTATTGAATAAAAGACGATATTCTGGTATAAAAAGGGTGTTAAAGCATGAATATGTAATGAAAATTCACGTTTTTGGAAGAAAATTTAGTATAAAAAAATACCTCAAAATTTCCCAGGGGAATTTTTAAATTCTAGAGGGGGTTCAGGGGTAAAAAATTTGGAAATTAGGGGGGAAGGACGGCCCCCAGATTTTCGTCTAGGGAAAGTCCCAAAATTGCGCGGCTAGGGGAGGGGGTCCCGAAATTGCGAGGCTAGGGGGGGTGGACCCCACCCTGCCCCCCTTTCTCACCTATGGTAACAACAAGAACTTGGATTAACGGCTATTTTGTCCAAGATATAAAAAGGTGCGGTTAGTTACTCTCCGACCCCCTTTGTGTTGCCGATTCCCACTCATCAGATCGTCGTTATTCAAAAAAAAGAGTCACGATCGTTATGAAATCAACGTGACTCAGACTCGTAATTTTTTTTAACGTTATTTGTGTTAAAGGATAAAAAGAGTCACAATCACGAGTAATATATAACAATTTTGACTCTTCATGTCAGAGTAACAACGATATACTAAGTGTCAGTGCCATACATGGGCAATTTGGTCCGGAGTGGGGGGTTAAACCCCAAATTAGGGGGGGAGGGTTAAAAACTCGAAAAACGCAAAATACCCATATCGCTTTTTTTCTGGGGTGCATTTTACCCATATCGTTTTTCCAATTTGAAGGAAAAATAGGTAAAAAAAATGCTAATTTTAGGTCAAAAAGCCCTTTTTATTGCATTTTTGAGTTTTTTATTGCTTAAAACATTCATTTTGACCTCAAAACTTAAGTTTGGAGGCAGTTAGAAGTCATTTTAAAGACATTTTTTCTTCATTTTTCCAAAATTGGGGGGTTAACCGTTTCTCTCCCCCCCACTTCTGAGTGGGGGGTTAAACCTCCCTTCTCAGAATGTGGGGGTTAACCCCCCAACCCCCCCCCCCGTGCCCATGTATGCTCAGTACTCACTACGCTGAACTTGCACCAGTCGATGTCGTAGTTGGCCCTGGTGCTCTGGCGCAGCTGGGTGTCCATGGGGATGAGTTCGTTCTTCCGACAGCTTTCTGGGTTGGCGGCGATGCCGCGCGCCCATTGGTGGATGATTTTGGAGAAGCCCTTCTTGGACGCCACGACAAGAATGGCCCTGAAACATCAAGCCGCCGGGTGATTCAGATTCGTAAGTCATAATTGAAAATTACCAATTGAATTTACAAACCATCATAATTCAGAAATTATAATGGATTATCACAATTCAGAATCATAATACACTATTCTAATAATTGGTTTTTAGAAAAGCCCTTCTTGGACACCACGAAAAGGATTGCTTCTGAAACATCAAATCGGTGGGTCACATCATAATTCACGAATTCCCAATCTTTGGTGACAAAGAGGGGGGGAGGGTAGAGTGGAGTCCCGTCCAACCCCCCCTTTAGCCTCGAAATTTAGGGCCCCTCACCTAGACGAAAATCTAGGGGGCTCTCCACCCAAATTTCTGAATTTTTACCCCTGAAACGCTCTGGAATTTGAAATCTGACCACCCCCTCCCCTTAAGTCTTAACCATAGGGGTGAAACATTTTTGCCCCTCCTGGCTTGTCTTAGCGCCTGCCCTTTGCATAATCTGCATAGGGAAGATAAGTTTCAGGTTATCAACAACAACAACAACAACAACCCTCCCCTTCAAGAAAATTTTAGGTACTTTTTTATACTAAGTTTTCTTCTAAAAACGTAAATTTTTAACCTAAATTCCTGTTGTTTTTACACCAAAATATCGCTTTTTATTCAATATCCTATAAAAAGAGCAATTATTCAGTTATTATGGTTTAAAGTTATTTTGCTCCGGACACCAGAGTACCAGACCCTGTCTCACCATACATGGCCAAGTTGGTCCGGAGTGGGGGTGGGTTAAACCCCAAACTAGGGGGAGTTAAAATCCGAGAAACGCAAAATACCCATATCGTTTTTTTTCTGCAGTGCATTTTACCCATATCGTTTTTCGATTTAAAAAAAAAAATAAGTAAATAACGCTATTTTTAGGACAAAAAAAGCTTTTTATTGCATTTTTTAGCCTTTTATTGTTCAAAACATTCATTTTCACCTCAAAACTTTAGTTGGGAGGCAGTTACAAGTCATTTTAAAGACATTTTTTCTTTATTTTTCCAAAATTGGGGGTTAACCTTTTCTCCCCCCCTCTTCTAAATGGGTAGGGGTTAAACCCCCCTTCTTAGAATTTGAGGGGTAGGGGTTAAACCCCCCTTCTTAGAATTTGAGGGGTTAACCCCCCAAACCCCAGCGTGCCCATGTATGCACCTGAAGCCCTCTAGATTTAAAAATTTCGCACCCTGGGTCGACCCCCCTAAAAACTTAGGAGGGGTTCGGACCATAGATGGGCAGCCTCCAGGATTTGGGGAGGTATACCCGACCCCTGAAATTTGAAGAGAGTGTCCAAAAAATTTTTTTGTGGTATACCTCAAATATCTCATTTTCAGCGTTTTTCGTACTGGGACCCCCCAAATTTTAGGGGGGTGTCCGGGGTACCCCCAAATTTTAGAGGGGGGGGAGTGTCGGCTATAATATGGATTTTTTCGGGGGGTATAAGCGTATAACCCCTTCTGCCCACATATGGTTCGGACACCCCTCCTAGAATTCAAATTGCGATTTACCCGGGGTAACCACCCCTCCCCCCTAACTCATGGGACCGTGCTCACCTATGTTCCCAATGGGAAATCACAATTCACAAATCATACTGGGTGATTTTGGAGAAGCCTTCTTGGACGGCACAACCAAGATTGCCCTTGAAACATGAATCTGGTGACTTATTCACAAATCCCAATGATCATAATTTACTATTCAAAATTATAAGAGGAAGGAGAAGGGAGTTGAGGTGAGTGTAGGGTCCGCTTCGTTTCAGCCCCGCTTCGTTTCAGTCCCGGGAAAAAATCTCCGCGAGCTTCGTTTCAGTCCTGCTTCGTTTCAGTCCTGCTTAGTTTCAGTCCTGCTTCGTTTCAGTCCCGCTTCGTTTCAGTCCCGCTTCGTTTCATTCCTGCTTCGTTTCAGTCCCGCTTCGTTTCAGTCCCGCTTCGTTTCAGTCCTGGCGGAAAATGTTTTCATAAACTAGTTCCTGCTACGTTGCTTCGTTTTAGTCCCGGAAAAACCGCTGCGAGCTTCATTTCAGTTTTGGCGAAAAATCCGATCAAAATCTAGTGTCACATCGCAAGTTATTTTGCCGCAATATTTGGTTTTATAAAAAGACTTTTGTACTACAATTTTCTATTTATTTTGCATTGATTTAAGAATTTTTTGGGTTTTTTTTATTTATTTAAACTATTTTTAGTTTTTTGGCCCGTTTAGTTTACTGTAATTAAAAGAGCACTGTCACAAATCAAATTTCTATAACGCCCTGACTGAATGGACTACTCTTTTAATACAAAACCTTAATCTTAATCTAGACGTCAAAAATATTTTTATTTTTTGGCCCGTTTAGTTTATTGTAATTAAATGAGGACTGCCGCAAATCAAATTTCTATAATGCCCTGAATGGACTACTCTTTTAATACAAAACTACTCTTTTAATATTAATCTACCTCAAATTAAATATTTTGGTGTTTTAATATTAAAGATAATTAAATTGGTAAATAAATATTAAAGTAATTAAATATTAAATTAAATAGGTAATTAAATTGGTAATTAAATATTAAAGTGCCCAAAGGACAAAAAAAATTCTAACTTTTGGTGTTTTAAAGGCGTTTTCATTGATTTAAAAACGCAAACAACGCTGCCAGATTACCCAAGATCGAATTTTTTGTTTCTGTCCTTTGGACACTATGCACGAAGTTTTTCCTGGGCTTTAGTGACTTCCCGGAGCTCCGAAGCTCCGTCCGTTTTTTGTATAAATTTTATGAATAATTGAAAAGTCATTCCATAGATTATTTTGTGAAAATCTTTTTGTAAACTATTTTTTTAAACAATAAAAAGAAATATAAAAAAGCAAATAGAATTATTTTTTAACATAATTGAAGTAATTTACATAAGCTTAAAATCGCTCATTTATTGGTCGGAGCTGCGGAAATATGCGTCTTAAATGGCCGGAGCTCCAGAGCATGATATTGGAGGTTCGGAACATCACATAGTGTGTATTATATAAAACTGTGTTATTTCGTATTTTTTTTTACGAGTACCGATGATCGAAATGAGCGAAAATTTAAAATTCTTAGTTTGTTTGATAGTAACACAACCTCCCGGATTTTGGGGAAGGTATACCCAGGAATGTAAGAAAAGTAAGGCCCGTGTATTTTAGGAGGTATCCCTCAAACCATAGATAGGTGGGATAGATAGGTGGGCAGAGGGGGTTAGGGGGTTATACCCCCCAAAAATACCCACCCCCCCAAACTTGGGGGGTCGTATATCCCCCTCCAAAATCCGAGAGGCTGCCCACCTATGCCTCAAACCCCAATTCTTAGTGTTTAAAACTGGAACCCTCAAATTTTAATAAGAAATCCTGGGTATAACCAACAAATTTTTTACCAAACTAAATTTTATTTCCAAACTTTACGGTCTCCAACGCAACGGCTCTAAAAACTACTTAAAATTGCTAATAAATTTTAAGTAATTTAGTTTTTCATGTTTTTTTTGGATTTGCTTTAAACGATGTGTAGCTATACTCAAAGATATTAAACTCTGCATAAAATAACACTCCTTTAATAAACGTTCTGTTGTAACAACTCCATAAAAAATTTGTATGAATAAATAAAAACAAGAAGCTTTTGATAATCTTTTTTTGGACACATTAATTAAATTTAAATCAAAAGCTTTCTTTTTGAATAATGCGCTTATTATTTATTGCACACGTGTTAAGTAATACATAACATCCGGGGATTAAGAAAACAAAAACAACAGCTGGCTGTGCCTGCTGAACTTTAGGCAAGTAAATCGATTTTTTTTAATTGTGCAAATATTTTGCAAAAAAGACTGCACGCAGGAAAAAGATACAAGTTGATGAATGTATTTTCCGCCAGGACTAAAACAAAGCGGGACTGAAACGAAGCGTTACTGAAACGAAGCTCGCGGTGACTTTTTTTCGGAAATCAAACGAAGCGGGACTGTAAAATTCTTAGGTGTCTCAAAAAGTGGACGAAAGAAGGAAATTGGGTGAGTTATACTATACCAAACCCACACCCCTCCTCCCAAAAAAAATCCTATAACGGCGGAAGGCCTCCCCTTCCGAAATACCGGAGTACTCTCTTACTCTGTATATACTAGTGATGGGCAGTTCCGGATGTTCCGGGCAAAATTTGAAATTCCAGTTCCGGTTCCGGATTTTTGGAAAATCTCAATTCCGCTTCTGGTTCCACTTCTGGTGTTCCGGGGGTGCCGCAGTTCCGCCCATCACTAGTATATACTCTCGCCACCCTAAATTTCGGGGGTTCTAGTACTAAAAACGCTAAAAATACAACCAAAAAAAACTAACCCTTTATCGCTGTCGGGAACGGGGCGGATGTCTTGGAGGTACGGTCGGGCGCCTTTTCCGTGGAAAACTTTTGGCAAACTTTCCGTCAGCTCTTCCAGATAGGGGTTGCGGTCCCGAAGCAGGTCGAACAAAGTTAGTTTCTTTAAATGCACTTCGATTATCTGGCTAGGTGTGATTTTCGCCTCTGAAAATCCGTTTTGAATTTTTAATTTAATTTTTAATTTTAACCAAGTCGCTTTTGATTTTTCATTGTATACTTCTTCAATGATCTGGGAGGGGTAATTATGACCTCTTATTAACATTAAACATGTGTTTTTAGCCAGGTACGCTCATAGATGAACACGGTCAAAAAGCTAGGGGGGAGGGTGTTTACCCCGGGTAAATGACTTTTCAAAATCTAGGAGGGGGTCCTAGGGGGGTCGAACCCCCCTAGCTTTTTAGGGGGGTCGACCCGGGGTGCGAAATTTTTAAAATTTAGAGGGGGGCAGGGGGGGGCCGGGTTCTAAAAAAAAAAAGATTTAAAGAATAAAAAAATAAAAAATAGTAGTTATTTAAAAATCAGAGGGGGGCAGGGGGCGAAACAAAACAAAACAAACTAGGATAATACTATATTTTATTGAATAAAAAGCTATATTTAGGTATAAAAAGTGTGTAAAAACATGAATTTGTGTTAAAAATTTACGTTTTTGGAAGAACATTTAGTATAAAAAATGTACTTAAAATTTTCTCGAGAGGGGAGGGGGGAGGTCAGATTTCAAAATCTAGAGGGGGGTGAGGGGTGAAAATATCGAAAATTTGGGGGGAGGGGGGCCCCTAGATTTTTTTAGGGGGGCCCCAAAATTTCGAGGCTAAGGGGGGTTGGTTGGTTGGCATAGCCAGAGTTTTCAAGTGATTTCCTCCAGGAATGCTGCTGCCTTTGCGGGTTGAAACCATAGGTCCTCTGCTTTTAGTGTGGTAGGATTTTTGATGCAGTTGAAAAGGTGGTGGACATCATGCGGTTTCTGGTGGCATTTTGGGCATTCATTTTTGATTAGTGGGTTTATTCTTGATTTGTATGAATTTAGATGATGACAAAATCCGGATTTTAGTTGTGACAGGAGTGCTCTTAGTTTTCTTGGAAGGTGTTGTTCGCTTTTGTGTATTTCATGGGGTTTGCTTTTTAGTAGAGGATTGGGTTGGAGTTGAGATAGAGATTCTTTTACAAAATAGGTGTGAATGTTAGTCCTGATGGCTTTTTCGGTGAGATTTGGGTTGAAGAAACTTTCTGCTATGGGGCCATACTTTGATTGGAGGGTGTGTTTCATTTCTCTTGGCCTAGATTTGTTTGCTGTGATTTTGTTGGATGGGTGAGTCTGTTGCATAGTCTTGGCAAGAAATTGTGTTGCAAGAAGAGATGTGTGATTTTCAATTGGTAGTACTTTGGTTTCTTGATGAAGATGATCTAGTGAGGCCATTTTGTGGCATCCAGTTGCTATCCTGAGGGCTGAGTTTTGTGTTGATTGAAGTTTCTGGTAATGGGATTTTGAGAGGTTTGGTGACCATATTGGTGTTCCGTAGTTGAGGATGGGTCGCCCTATAGCTTTGTATGAGGCTACTATTGTTTCTTTTTGTTGTCCCCAGCTGGTCCCAGCTAGGGCTTTGAGGATGCTATTGCGTCTAGATGCCTTGTTGTTGATGGTGGTGATGTGGTTGTTGAAGGTTAGTTTTGGATCAAAAGTGACACCTAGGATTTTGGGATTTTTGTTGAGCGGTAAAAGTTGGTTTTGTATGGTCACGTTTGGGTGGTAGTTGTATTCTTGTGAAGATGGAGAGAAAAGTGTAACTGTTGATTTTTCTGTTGATAGTTTGAGGTGGTTGAGATTCAGGTATTGATTTAGAATGTTGAGGTAATTGGTGAGATTTGTTTCCATGTTGGCTATGTTGTTTCCGGTGGAGTAGACTGTGGTGTCGTCAGCATAGGAGACGATTTTGACGCCGGCAGGTGGGGGAGGTATGTCCGATATGTAGAAGTTGAAGAGGGTTGGAGAAATGACTGAGCCCTGAGGCACGCCTGTTTGTACTATCCTGGGTTTAGAGGTTGAGTCTCTGAATGAAGTTTTGTTGATTCTGCCTCTGAGATAACCACTTAGCCATCTGATTAGATAGGCTGGGAGTGTGCTGTTTGCTATCTTGTTGATTAAAATTTCTATGCTGATGGTGTCGAAGGCCTTGGTAAGGTCCAGGGCTGCTACTATTGTTCGTTTGGGTGGAGCTTTTTGGTTGAAACCGGTTGCTATATCGTTGGTAAGTTGAAGGAGAGCAGTAGCTGTTGAGTGTTTGGGTTTGAAGCCGTGCTGATCTGGATGGTGTTGTAGATGTTGGAGAAGGATCGGTTGGATTATTTTTTAAAAAACTTTTATTGCTGGGCAGAGAAGTGAGATTGGTCTGTAAGAAGTAGAGATGAGGAGATCCTTTCCGGGTTTGCCAAGTGGTATTATGATTGCAGTTTTCCAGATTGTAGGTATGCTATTTGTTTTTAGTGATAGGTTGAACAGATCAGTTAGATATTGAATGCCAAGAGGACCAAGGTTTTTAAGGTGGAAAATGGTTAGGTTGTCAGGACCAAAAGCTTTGGAGTTGTTAGATGATTTTATGGCATTTTCTACTTCTATGGTTGTGATAGTTTT
>JASAMX010024693.1:0-18112 GCA_030248175.1 Microlaimidae sp. YZB2_3
AAAATCTGGTGCTCAATGCATCCCTAGATTAGATCAATGTATAAAATTAGATCTGTCTAAACATACGCCAGGGGAAAAATCGCGCCTTTTTCCTGCTTTATTCTTAGAGCATTTTTCAGGGCTAGTATTATTTTAAAACTCAGGAAAATGTTTTTTTTTTATTTTAAATTCTCCAACAAAAAAATATTGGTTTTTTAATAAAGTCTTAAACAAGTTAATTACTCACAAAAAAGCTAAAATTACTTAAATTGTAAGTTGAATTTGTTATGGATAATGCTTATGTTAAATTTTTAGAATTCATTTTTAAACAAAATAGCAGAATACTCATGGGAACAAAATGCAGTCTGTCTATAGCTTATTTGATTGTGTTAATGTTTGAATAGTGATTTAACAAGAACCTTAAAAACTAGCTTTGACCGTAAAGCAAAAATATGCATGGAGATATGTGGATGATTTATCTGCAATACATATTTCAGAATTTTAGAAAATTGCAAAGTTATATAGCTAAGTGCAATTACCGCTTAGTGAAACAGATGTCAAACACACTCAATGTGCTTGTTTGAAATATTAACTTGGAAATTATTAAAAGAAAACTTGAAACCCAAGTCTAGGATAAACGATTTTAATTTTTTAGTAGTTAGATATATTCATTACAGCAGTATTACATTAGGATCTATTGGTCTTATCTTTCATTCCCAATTGATCAGAATTACAACAATCCTCAGTAATTTAAATGCATTCACACTATGAATTTAAAAGTTATATAGCAAATTTAAGAATAAACAGTTTCCAAAAAAACCTACTTTTCTCAAGGTTTCTCATATTGACCTAAGTTAAATAAATTCTCACCGAACTAATGTAAACTTCAGGTTCAGATTGCTCTAGCAATTCAGATTGTTCTAGTATTTAAAATTTAGAAGGTTAATAGAGTTTTATTTGTTTAGCAGTCTTTGTGCTGCACCTGGTTAATCCCAGAATGTTTTTGCTGGCACTATTTAACTTTATTTAAAATAATCCAGCATATCTATTAAATTTTAGCCTATTATTACAGTTTCATATGTTTATCAGTTTTTGTGCTGAGCCTAATTAATTTTAGGATATTTTTGTTTGTAGTATTTATTTGCATTTGAGTAATCCAGAATGTTTATTATTGTTGCCTTGTTATTATAGTTTATTTTTTAGCAGTTTTTTACTACAACGGATTAATTCCAGGATGATTATTTTTACAGTCTCCAACTGCAACTGAAGTAATCCTGTATGTGTTTAAAACCTAGCTCACTATGTTTTGACTGTTTAGCTGTCGTTAAGCTGTACCTGATTAATTTTAGTATGTTTGTTTCTGCAGTGATTACTTGCATCAAAGTAATCAATGATGTTTATTTATTTTGGATAGTTATTGTAGTTTTATCTGTTTAGCAGTGGTTGTACTGCACCTAGTTATTTCCAGTATGTTTTTACTTGCAGCATTTATTTGCATCCAGACTAATCCAGAACGTTTATTAAATTTGGCTTATTATAAAAGTTTTAATAGCTTAGCAGTCGTTATGTTGCTCTTAGTTAATTTCAAAATGTTTATTTAACAGTAGTCAATTGAATCCAGATTAATGCAGGTTGTTTATTAAATTTAACTTTTTATTAAAGTTTTACCTGCATAGAAGTATTTGTTGTGCACCTGTTTAATTCCAAGTTGTCTATAATTACGGTTGTACCTGCTTAGCAGTATTTGTACTGCACCTGGTTAATTTCAAATTGTTTATACTTGCTGTATTTACCTTTATCTGGAGAAATCCAGAATGTTGTTTTTAAAATTATAATTTTTTTATTATGTTATTATAGTTAATATATAATATTTTAATAATACTATAGTATTTAATTACATAAATTGGTTTAACATGTATTAACATTTATTAAGGTTTATACTTAATATAAAAATCTTTATGTTAGATAATGTTGTATATTTTTTATGTAAAAAGTAGTTTATGTAAAGAAAATCAGGGCTAATAAGGGCAGCGCCGTGGCGTAATAGACTGATGCTTGATACATTACAGTTTTTAGGAATATTATGTAATTTTTTCATTTTAGTATTGCATTAATCTGTTTTTTTAAAGTTTTTGAGTGTTTGCCTGAAGATCAGATGTGTTATCATTATTACAAAGGAGTTTTGCAGTAATTTTAATATTTCATTTTTATTCACAGTAAATTAAATTTGAATACGCGATTTAATAGGGATAATGAAACTAATAATAGTAATCGCATTTTGTGATACTAAAAGTAAACCAAACTTTATATTTTCAAAATTTTATTGGTACTGGATTAAAACTTAACCTAGTGCTGTCCAGGCATTGATACAAAACTTAACAGACACTATAGATACTCTATTCTTAACAAATTTAGAAATTTTTTAAGCCACTATTGTGGTGCTTATTTAAATGCGTTTGACTAAAAAACTACTACTAAAAAATTAAACGTATCTTGTTGCAGCTATTTATAATTCTTCTTTCTGAACTCTCATTTAAACAATTTTTACTTGGTTTTTCTATACAAAAAAATTTTTTTACCATAACATTCAATATTGTTGAGTTATCTGGATCATAAGGTACTATCCTAATGCGGAAAGGCGTAAATTTTGTTTTCATCAACAATTCAGTCAAATTAAGTTCTGTCTCATTTATGTTTTCTTTTTGTAACATTGGCCAAGGGCCAAATTCTGAAAGATCTTTTTGAATATCTTTTATTGATTTGTTAAGGCGTTCAGCTCTATCTAAAGTATTTAAAAAATAATTAAGATTAATGTAATAAAATTAAGTATGTCAAATTAAAAAAAAACGGCAAGCAATTATTTGTAAGTAGTAAAACTTTATTATTTGTTTAATAATTAATAAACATTACCTTATTTTCTGACACTTTCTTATTTATTGTTATATCAGTTCGTTTTCTTTCCTATGTACTAACCTTTTAATACTAACTTGATGGTATTTTAATTAAGTTTTGCGCATATTGAACAAATCTTCTCAATTGAAATCTTAAAAAAAATTAACAAATCAATGTATGAAAAATAAGTTGATATAAAGTCAAGGAACTTTTACTAACTAACTTGTTGTTTAAATTTTTACTATGTATCAATAATATAAATTATATGTATGGCGTAATCCTTAATATCCTTTAAAAACTCATAATACTAGAATATTTAGTAAAAAAATAAGCGGAAAATTAAATATACTATTTATATTGTAATTTTTTTAGCAAACTGTTGCCAAGTACGATACAAACTTAAGATTTTTTCTCATAAAATTCGATGCTTTTTTGTAAAAATTAACCCTTGCCGTCAATAATTCACAAATTGATATTTCGAAATATATTCAATGGTTCAGGAGGTATAACCTTTAAAAATTATTTTTTTCGGTATTTGAAAAATCATTTAAAAATCAGCATTACAAATAATGCACTCAAACTTGTTGAAATTTTAAGAACCCTTTTAAATGTTGCTACCATATTTTTTGCTCCGTGGGAATGAAAGTGGGAGAAGCAGATGTTATAGTCAGCATTCAAGGTTGTCAGGGACAAGTCCAATGTTTGAGAAACAGTGCTTTAAAACGCAGGCGGACATGTAGTAAACAAATGCGAGAAGGGCGTGCGATGAATATTAAAGGCATTATTTAGACAACATCTAATATATATTTTTTGTTTTATAAAAAATTATTTTTGTTATCATAATTTCATTTTGACCAGGGCAAAACTTTGTCACTTTTTATCTTCTTTTGATACATTAATTGTTAAGATTAGTGCATTGCTTCTTAAAGATTTGACTTCAAAGAAAGTGAATAAACAAAAAAACATTTATTGGTTTTCTATAAATGTCAAAAAGTAACAAATTTTTGGCGCATAAACACTCATGGAAAATGATTCTGTGAATAAAAATACATGCACTGATGATAATAAAATCCAGAAAGAAATCGGTCGATCCTGCTCAAAGAAATGTTTTTAAAATAATTTTTTATAGTAACAAAAAAAAACTGCACAGTAAAAATCATTTAATTCATTTGAAATTTAATTTATTTAATTTATTTGAAATTCATGATCAAGCCTCTGAGATTGTTTTCTGTCAGTGAGATATAAAGCTTAAATTTCATTTTTTAAAGACACCCTACGTACAAACGGTTATAGTTATTTTTTGTCAAAATAAAAATTTTACTATTTAGGGTGTCGAGACAAGTTTTGTAGTATATTCCAACTTTTTGAATAGCTTCATGGTAATGTGATAAATCAGACGCTAATAAATCTAAAATAAAAAAAAATTGTAAATTTGTTTCTTGTAATAGAAAAAAAAAATAATCGCCTTATAGGCATTTTGCACTGGAACTCAGTTCATACATGAAGTATGCAATATACATAAGCGTCACCATAATGGATAATTACCATATCTACTTATCTTTTGTAGTATGCAGATCAACCGATCAGTTGATCCGATGGATCAGCTGAATTTTCGCGCGCTTTTGATCGGTTGATCTGCATACTACAAAAAATAAGTAGGAGATACGGTAATTATCCATTAAAGTTACGCTTATGTATATTGCATACTTCATGTATAAACCCAGTTCCAGTGCAAGGTGGCTATATTAATTCTATTTTTTTATAAACTACATGTAATGTAAAGAATTTCCCAAGTTTTGCAATTTGTAAATAAGGGTCTTTACATGAGCATAGGCTTAACTGCAGGTAATAAACTAAATATAACAACAAAATTCAGGTGTTTGTACTATTTAACACCAAAAATATAAAAAATACTTGTTTTTTTTTTAAATATACTTATTTCTTGATTTTTGAAATACTTGTATTATTAGTATTAGGTTCAAAAGTTTTCTATAATTTTTTGTTGTTAACGCAGTTTTTTTATAAAAAAATGACATTGATTCTAGGGATCGACCGGGGCAGAATGATTGCTGATGTCGGGGCCAGGGCAGGGGTAGCAAAATTTTTATTTGCCGGGGCCGGGGTAGAAAATTTTGCCCCAGCCAGGGCTGGGGCCGGGCAGGCTAAAAAATTAGCAGAATTTGGTCTTTTTTTTAAATTCTAATCTTTTTACTGTAAATTATGCTGATGTGGGGGCCGGGGTCAGGGCTGGGGTAATATATTTCACTGTCAGTGACATATTTCACTGTCTTGTACATATTTCACTGTCAAAAATGTTTAGAAGCGCTTTAAAATTTTCATTCTTAGGGGTCCTTACCCCGGTTTTCCGCGGCTCATTTGACGGGAACAGGACACGAGATTACTAGACACAAGGGTACTGGACACGAGGGTACTGGACACAAGGATACTAGACACGAGGGTACTGGACACAAGGGTACTAGACACGAGGGTACTGGACACGAAGGTACTGGGCTTTAAAAGAATTGCGTTCACCACAATTTCGCAGAAAAATCGATTCATTATACAAGGAGGACACGAGGGTACTGGACACGAAGGTACTGATGAGCAAACAACATAACCTTCTCCCATAGAGGGGAATAAAACTTATTGAATAACAATAGTTTGTTTTACTTAAAGTATCATTTAGTTTGTTTGACTGACTTATAAAAAGTAGGATTATAAAAATAATATTATTTAGAAGACATAAAACAAAAATAATGGTCATAAAACGTTAAAACATTTTCATGTAATTTATCTACATTTCCGTGCACTTTTTATATAATAACGAGCTTTAAAAATACCGAAAATCTATGAGGCGACTCAAAAGACATGAACATTAAGTTTTCTGTTATACTTTGATTGTGCTGTCAAAATATTTTTGTGGTTATTTTTCGTGTTGTGTTGAAAAAAAAATGAATTCTTAATAATGCCTTTAGAGAAAAAATAACTGCAATAATAATTGCAAATAATTCTGCTATTAATAACCTTTCAAAAACATTTTAGTAAAAATATTTTCCAAAAAACAATTGCTTACTTTTTTAACAGTAAATTAATCGGAATTTTTTAAAGACACACTATTATTAAACCATTATGTTAAAGTTTAGTTTAGTTTTAAGGTTTTGCTTAGGCTTAGAAAAATAAAGTTTACCGTGCAATGGCTTTTGAAGACTCCAAAAGATTCGTTGTTGGATTATTTTACTCACGACTCTATACTTAGATTTAAATGCATAAATATCATACATGAAAAATAACAATTGTATGTTGTTTTTTTTGGTTTTAAAAGCAAATTTTGTTTGCCTTGTTTTAAATGTGTTGAAGTAAATTGAATTCATTAAGCTAGATTGAACTAAAAAAGCAAAAAAAAAACTTTTTACATTTCTATTTCTGAAATCTATTTTTGCAGAAGTTTTTTAGTCAAAATCAATTATTTTAATCAAGAGTGGATAGAAAGATTCTAAATATAAAAATAACAGCAAAAAACTGCAATTCGTTTAGTATTATCATACAAGTATATAAGTTTTAGACAAAACAGGAATTAAATAAGTTTTTGGCGTTCTCATTTCACTTATTCCACTCACTTCCAACGTTATCATTGTTTTTATAAAAAAGCTATGGTATAAAGTGTGTAAAATAACCTTTGAAAATTTCTTGTTTTAGTATGATGTTTTTTAAACAATTTATGTTGTTTTTTTTATTTTTAAATTGCATTATATTTCAGCAAAAAAAATGTTATTTATAATTAAAAACAAAACGACTTATGTAACGTTTATTGTAACATAATATGTAACATTTATAATTGTTTACGCGTTTAATCGATTAACATTCAATTCATCTCATTTGGTCTAAAAAATTTACATATTTGTGGCAAACGTATTTTTTTCTTAGCTCAGTAGCCTCGTGTCCAGTACCCTCGTGTCCAGTACCCTTGTGTCCAGTACCCTCGTGTCCAGTACTCTCGTATCCAGTACCATCGTGTCCTAGAATCCATTTGACAGCTAAATTCCGGGGGCCAGGGCCAGGGTAGAGAGAATTGGGTTTGCCGGGGGCCGGGGCCAGGGTAGAGAGAATTGCGTTTGCCGGGGCCAAGGCCAGGGCCAAGGTCAGGGCCGGGGTGGAGAAAAAGGGCCGGGACAAGCCAGGGCCGGGGCCGTGCCGGGGCCCCATTTGATCCCTAGTCATAGGTCCTTTAAGTTTTTAAGTTTTCAAGTAAGTTTTTTTTGTTATTAATTACTTTTGTAACTTTAAAATTATTTTCATTCTTTAATCAAATCAGTTACTTTAAAAGTTGTAAATCAGTTGTTAAGTTTTTTGTAACTTTTTTTTGAAAAAAAACTTTATATTTGCTGTTTTTTGACAAAAAATGTGTGCTTTTTTTAAAAGTTGTGATATTAAAATTAATTTTTTAAAATATAAAAATAATTTAAATTAAAAAATACATAAAAAGGTGGAAGCCGGGGTGGAAAAAAGCCCGGGCTGGGGCCGGGGTCAGGGCCCTGGTCGATCTCTACATGTCAACATTTGCAATGAAATTGTTTTTGTGATTTTGCACTACTTTTTTGTAATTTCTCACGATTTATCAAAAACATATGGCCCAAGAAAATTTGCAATTATATACATTAAGTTTTTTAACCCTTGCCGTCAATAATCCACAAATTTTTTTTAAATATATTCAGTGGTTCAGGAGATACTCTCTTAAAACAGTTAGTAAAAATGTAACTAATCTTTTTAGTAAGTTAAATTTTTCTAAACTCTCAGTGGCAATTAGCAGATTTTACTAACTTTTTTGTAAAATGACGATTTGCTATAAACATTTTGTTTACATTTCATATGTCAATTTAATTGTCGGCCATTTTGAATTGCCATCTTTAACGTGTAGAAGTCATTTTCTCCGAATTTTTTGGGTATTTTTAGTGTTTTTGTGTTTAATATTAGTTTTGAGAGTTGGAAAATAATATTTCATGGTTTGGACATGTTTGATTTTTTTATTAAATTATTTTGATGAAAACATCTCAGGTATGTGTTTTGAAGGTTTAATTATCTTTATATTAAGATTTAAAAAAAGTATTTTTGTGCCCCCAAAAAAATTTAAAGCTTGGATACTAAACATAAAAGATTGGTAAATAGAAAAAGTTCATGACTTTTTAATTTTTTTGTTTTTTAAAGGTTTCCTTTTTTTGTGTGTTGAACCAAAGAATTTTAATTTCTGGGTTAAAATTATATATTTGGAGAATTTTTTATTTGTTTTATGGTTTTTCCATTCTTTAAATGATGTATTGTTTTAGAAATTCGTCAAAGCTCATTTTAACGATTTAATATAAATAATAAATAATAAATAATAATAATAAATATTGTTCAAAAATTTAAAAAAAAATTGGACGTATTAAAAAATAAAAAAGAATATTAAAAATTAAAACGAAAAAGTAGAAAATTAAAAACACAACATTCTATTTGGAATGTATTTATTAAATTTTAATCAAAACCAAATCATGTATTAGGTTTTAATGAGAAAAAAAACGGTAATTAACAAAATATTAAATAACAACGTTTAACGAGTTATTAAGGGGTGGGTATTTTAAAAAATATATAACAAAATACAGTTTTATTGATTTTAATAGTAATTGGAAGAAAAACGGCCTTTTAGACAAAAATATAAATTTTAAATTTTGACTAGTAATAAAAAAATAATAGGCTCTATAAAATGTCGGCCACATGATTTGGTACTTTTTGCACAATTTTTTGTGTGATTTTTATTGTTTTCGAGCGGAGGGTACTGAAACGGGAAGGGAAAATAACCACTGATAAAAAGGAGGAGGGACCTTTCCCGCACTGGTCACAAGTGAAAATTTTAATAATATTTAGAAAGCTTATGTAGCAAAATGTTCAGATTTCAGATTTTAACTAGCAACAAATCAATAGAGGTATTTTTTGAAAAAAAAATAGGCTAATCATTTTGTACCTTTGTGTGGTAAACTTTTGTGTGTGGTGCTCTGTTTGCATAAAATTTTGCTCTTTTATTTGTGTAAGGTACACAGGAGAGGGGTTGGTTTTGTTTCTTGTGTATTTAACTTTTTTTATGCGTCCAAAGACATAATAATCTGTGCAAACGTGGTGAAACTTACAGAAAAACGTCTTTGCTCTTTTTTATCTGTATTTTCATGTGACCACAGATCAACCAGAGGTTTGTGTCTTTTATTAGGAAAATGCTTATGGTGTTTCAAGTTTTACTGCCTTTTGATTTTGTGAATAATGAGCGTAGTTCCCTGGATGTGTTAAAAAAACGTAACGCACGCACACAAATTGCATGTTTTTGTCCCGCTAAAAAGCAACCTTTGCCCAGCGCGTCAAAAACACAAAACGCACTAAATAATAATCAGCTGATTTCCTTCTTGAATTACAAAAATTACAGTTTTATTATATGGGGAATCTTAAATCAAACAGCGATTATCTCAGTGTTTCTTTTTACTTCAACTTTAATCTCTGCAAGAATAAGCTCTTAAAATAAAATTTTGAAAATTTTAAAAAGGGAAAAAATTTAAATATTTCACAATTCCATAAATGACTATAATTTAAATTTTGGTTTTAATTCTCTCTTTGAATTTGAATCTTTTATTTACATGCTTTACACCAGACCCAATGCCTTTTAATCTTTTTTCTAGAAAAAATAATTTAAGACATTTATCACACATACTGTTTACCAAAAAAAGATTAAAAGCTGTAGTTTTTACAGTTTTTAAATTGTGCTTAAACGTCCCACAGCGCTAAGTTTTTTTACCGTTTGAAAAAACGTTTCGCAGCGACGCCATCATTAAGTACAACTTTAGGTTGTTAAAAACTGGACAAATGTGAAAAAACACGATTATTTACTGTAAATGTATTATTTGTATAAATTTTTCACTAAAAATGTCATGTATTAGTTAAATAGATATTTTTACTGGCATATCAAGATTGAATCAAGAAGATCACCATGAATTGCTCATACAGCATATGCATATGAGCTAAAGCTTGGGTCGCAGATTTATATTAGTTTTCTGCAACAGGCTTTTGGTTGTTGCTAATCTGTGTTATCTTCAGCTTTTGAAATGCCAAATTTCAGTCGTAATGAAAGTTATGTCATTCCATTTTATTTTCATTATTATAATAAGACTTAAATTTATTTGTTTTATGCTTTATTTATTTATTTTGTGTAATATGATGTGCATTTCTTTAATTTGTAAATTTGAGTAATGAAAGTCAAGGGATTATTGCTTTTTGATGGTACAATTTTATATAAAAAAAGTCCGAATAACAAAAAAAAAAGATTTGATAATTAGTAAACGGCAGGAAATAGTTACAAATTTTTTAGTAAAATAATCTAATAATTGTTTTAGTAGAAGTTTATAAGCTACTACTATTTTTCAAAAATTTACTTAAAGACTTGAATTAGTAAAAAATCTACTATTTTTTTGACTGGTTCCTTTTCAAGGAATTAATTAGTAGTTTTGTTTGTAAAAAGTTACTAAGTATTTTAAGAGAGTATAACCTTCAAAACTATTTTTTTCGGTATTTGAAAAAATTATTTAGAAATCAGCATTACAAATAATGCACTCAAACTTGTTGAAATATTAAGAACCCTTTTGAATGTTGCTACCATAGTTTTTGCTCCGTGGGAATGAAAGTGGAAGAAGCCGATGTTATAGTCAGCGTTCAAGGTTGTCAGGGGTAAGTCCAATGTTTGAGAGCAGTGCTTTAAAACGCAAGCGGACATGTAGTAAACAAATGCAAGAAGGGCGCGCGATGAATATTAAAGGCATTATTTAGACAACATCTATCATGTATTATTTATAGAATTATTTTTGTTATCATAATTGCATTTTGACCTGGGCAAAATTCTGTCACTTTTTATCTTCTTTTGATACATTATTTGTTAAGATTAGTGCATTGCTTCTTAAAGATTTAACTTCAAAGAAAGCGAATAAAAAAATAAAAACATTTAATGGTTTCCTATAAAAGTCAAAAAGTAACAAATTTTTGGCACATAAACACTCATGGACAATGATTCTGTAAATAAAAATACATGCACTGATAATAAAATCCCAGAAAAAATTGGCCGATTTTTAAAATGAAATGTTTTTAAA
The DNA here is from genome assembly GCA_030248175.1 of Microlaimidae sp. YZB2_3. Lineage (NCBI taxonomy): Eukaryota > Metazoa > Nematoda > Chromadorea > Desmodorida > Microlaimidae > Microlaimidae sp. YZB2_3. Next base: position 11,025 of record JASAMX010024693.1, read on the forward strand.
ATAATTTTTTATAGTAACAAAAAAATTGCACAGTAAAAAACATTCTTTTACCATTTGAAATTCATGCTCAAGCCTCTGAGATTATTTTCTATCAGTGGGATATTACAGATTAAATTTCATTTTTGCTTAATTATAATTATAAATATTAAGTTTTTAAATGAAATTGTGCGCGAAAAACGCAACATTTCTAATGCACGCAACTTTTTGTGCATATACCACTGATTTCTTACGCAGAGATTTTTCTTGTTGTCAATACCCGTTGTTTTGTGTAGTGCTTTTCACGCAAAAGTGGAAGAAAAGTTCCTATATTCACTGCAAAACACTAAAAATGTGTCAAAAAACTGCGTTAAGAATGAATTTGAAAAAACAACAGTGCGCCTATGAAACAGAAGAAAATGGCAGGTTTTCGCTGAAAAAGTGGACTGACTTCGCAGGGTTTTCCTGCCAAATCAAGCGGACCCATTTCGAATACACCCTACACCAAATTTATGAATACCAGTGTAGTTTCAGCAATAAAATTAAAAATGCTAAAATAAAAACAAGAAATCAACTTGAATTTTTTCATTTGAAAAAATGCTTTAAGATCATTAAACCCTTATATTAAATGGGTTAAGTCATTGCGCAGTTAACCGTTGTTGACGGCGTCATTGAAATCAACAAAACCTTTAATAGTTTTTTAGGTAATTAAAAATCTAAACATTTTACATAACTAAAATATTACCCATATTTTTCTGATATTAAAAGCCTAAAAACTTTTGCTAAACATACCTGAATTTCATACTAATAAGCTTAATTTGCTTAATTTTTTTTTGTTTTTTTGGGGTCCCCCAAAAATTTCCCTGTGGTAAATATTTGGAGCTATTTTTGCACGTAGATGCTAAATTGCCGCCTCACCTGAATTTTATTCTATGCTCTATTGCCCGTAGTTAAACCTCTGTTCATGTGAAAAACGACCAGTTTTTTTCTAAATTACGCATTAGGTACTGGGGTACTTGTGTGACACTTTTTTTCTTACTGAATTACATATTAAGTAACTTTATTCAGTAATACACATTCTCTTGTGGTTATTTTTTTGTTTTAAACTATAATTCCTTACCTTTTTATAAAAATTACTAATTTTCAACGGGAAGAGTGAAAAAATATCCTTACCACTAATTAGCAGCCATATGGCAACAATAAAAATATTTTAAAAAAATAAAATGAAAGAAATCTTGGGTGACGTGTGAGCGCTGCGGAATACAATGTTTCAATGGACCTACCTATCATAACAAAATTTTGGGTCCGCGGTCCCGCCGCGAAATCAGAATTCGTTATAAAATAAGTAATTTTATCCAATTTTCTTAGAAACCAAAGATTTAACAACATAATTAAAACAATTTTAAGTATTTTCGTTGACTTTTAATCATTATATAAAGCAATTTTTTTGCGTAACCAAGATTTTTTATATGTAAATTTTTTGGGTTACTTAGAAAAAAAAATCATTTTGCAATGCTTCATTTTAATACAAAAAATCCGCTAAAATTTTTCAAATATATGTTTTCTTATTTGTAGTATTTCCAGTTTTAAATATATTACAAATAAATGCATCTAAATTGAGCAGAACTGTGTATCGTGGTGGGACCGCCGACCCAATTTTTGTTATGCTAGGTAGGTCCATAGACAGAAATTTATTAAAATCGAAACAGAATAAAAAAAAAAATCATAAAAAAACAATCATTTATCAAAATCAAATCGTCTTTTTAATATGGAATACTATGAAGCTACAATCACTCCAAAAATTTAATGCGAGAAAAGACTGGTCTGGGTAACCACGTAAAATTGTATGGAACCTGGAAAAACCATTTACAATGGTGTGGTTTTGTTGTTTAAAAATAAACCATCAATCCAGAAAAATCAAGCACAAAACAAAAGTCCAAATAAAGCTAATTTCCAAAAAAGTGGTTAAATCAGGTCTAACTAAAAAAATTTAAACAGAAGAAAAACACACTATTTTATATGGTTCTTTCAGGTTCCATACAATTTTACGAAGTTACCCAGACTTAATTTTTGTATAGTATACTGCTTAAAATTCGATTGAATTTTTGGATATGAAAATAATTGTATTCATATCATGAGAAGACGTTTCTTTTAAAATGAGTAAATTTTTTAATGGTTTATATCTTTAATAAATGACATTGAATTCAATGCATTAAAAGGCGGAAATTTTAGCAAAAGACGAAACAAAGTTTCAAAAAAAAAGCCTTATATTAAATGGAATAGTATAAAGCTACATAAGTCTAAAAACTAAATGCCAGAAAAGACTGAAACAAGTCTCTTTAAGACCTGTAAATTAGGAACAGATTTTGTGAAATTTTCAGAAAAACAAAACCAAATAAAAACAATACGTGTAAAAGTTTTAGTTTGCATTTTTTATCCATTAATAAAACTTGTTTTTACCCACTTACGTTAAAAGTGAACGACAAAGAAACTCAAGTAACAGGCGTTATGGCAACTGACTCAAAAGGGCTAGTATTGTACGCCGGCGGTTCTTTAACTTCAGAAGCAAGTGGTTGTGTGAGTGAGCTGAATCGACTTGCTGGCAAATTGAATGCCAATTACAGTTTTTCTCCCGTCATCTGTCTGGAATCAAACAACACGTTTTTACCCACTTACGTGAAGACCCTGTGCAATATTTAAAGATAAACCACACTTACGTTAAAGACAGAATCTAAAATGGTGAAACTTGACGCTTATGAGAATGATCAGCTGCGGGCAAGAATTGCTGAGTTGGAGACAGAACGAGACCAACTTCTGCATCGTGTGGAAAAGTTGGAAGCCGCTGGAATAAATGAGGATTCTATTGCCAAGATCTGCTCGCGAGTAATTCAGGACCTCATCCCATGGATAGAGGAAAGTATGAAGAAAGCTGAGCTCCAGCGCGAACACTCAACAATGGCAGTTGTTGCTGGTTTGAAAGAGGCGGACACCAAGCAGGAAGACCTGGAAACAGCTAAAACTTTGGTGGAAGAAGCAATCGGCAACAGAGGGGAAGATGTAAATTATAATGTTGTCGATTGCTTCCGTATTGGTAAAAAAGATATAGCAAGACCCCGCCTGCTAAAGATTCGTTTTTCCAATAATGCGGATCGGAATCGTTTTGTTCGCTCCAATGGAAAATTGCCTAAAACTGAGCTGTTCAATAACGTTTACCTAAGACCTTCCCTTAGAAGTGAACAGCGAAAAGAACAAGTATCTCTGCTGGCCAGAGCCAAAGAACTTCGAAATAAAAATCATAAGATATTTGTTTGATATAGTGACTCTGGTGATCCCTATTTGTTTGATCAAGAGAAAAAATGTGTATTAGAAATCAAGAACTCTCAGAAATTTTCAAAATAGGATAAAATGCAACCCAGTTGCAATTTAGCAAATAAAAAATCAAGCATACCAAAAAAACCTTAATAAATTTTATTAATTTAGTATCTTTGAACACAAGATCCATTTTAAATCAGCTTGATGAATTTGAGCTCTTGATTTCTGGTGCAGATACAAATTACTGTTCTCCAGATATTGTGCTTGTTTAGGAGTCTTGGCTAAGTGCAGATATCGGAAATCAGCTTATAATTAAGGATTACTCCAACTATAGTATTCTTAGGAAAGATAGGGTTCAAGGCGGAGGGGGTGGTGTGTTTATTTTAATTAAAAAAGAGATTAAATACAACAATGTAAAAATTCATGAGAAATATCATAATTTGGAGGTAGTGGCAACAGATCTTAATATTTTAAGTAATAAAATCCGTCTAATAAATGTTTACAGGCCACCAAATATTAGAGGTGAAGAGAATTTACTGTTAGTAGAATTTATTAAATGCTATTTCACAAATTATACACATACATCAATCCTAATAGGCGATCTAAATTTACTAGGAATCCGTTTGGGATAGTGAAACCGTAATAAGTAATTTGCAAAATGAGACCAAATATTACACAAAATTTTTAGAATTAGGTCTATCACAACTTGTTCTTGAGCCATCTTGAGGTAAAAATTTCTTGGATTTGGTCTTAACTAATGACCCAGAAATTTTTAATGAAGTCTAACTTGCGGCCAAATTTGGTAACTCAGATCATGCTGTAATTAGTTGCAAAATTAATTTGAATTTGTTTAAAGACAATATCTCCACTAAAACTGACTTTTTGGTACCTGACTTTAAAAATGCTGATTACAAAAGTATTGCTATGCTTCTTGCTGTTCAAGACTGGGATTTAAACATTAAATATTTTAACACAGTCCAAGAATATTGGGATTGCTTTAAAAAAATACTCACTGATTGTATCCTTTTACATGTGCCATTAGTAAAAAAATATAAGCAACATACTAAAAAAATGCCGTTATCCAAAACATATTGTTAAACTTCAAAATAAAAAGAAGAGGTTATGGAAGCTCAGAACTGAAAATATTACTTACAAAAATGACTTCAAAAAAACTTCAAAAGAATATTCTGAAAGTGTTAAAAAGTTTAATGCACATTTAGAAGAAGAAGTGCTTAAATCAAATGATATAGGGTACTTTTTTAAGTATATAAACAAAAAGCTTAAAACAAAGGAATCTATCCCACCAATTCAATCTGAAGATGGCAGTTTTGTTGCTGAAGACTTATAAAAAGCAAGAATTTTTGGAGAATGTTTCAGTTCTGTGTTTACTAAAGATAATGGAAATTTTCCTCCATTTAAACCAAAAAATGTTCATATTCTTGAAAATATAATCTTTAGCGTAAAAGATGTTTTAAAATTTCTAAAAAAATTACCAAATAAATTATCTCGCTCTCCAGATGGCATACCAGCCTTGTTTTTAAAGCGTTTAGCAAAAGTTTTGGCTGAGCCCCTTTCAAAAATTTTTCAAAAGTCATTTGACACAGGCGAACTACCACATGATTGGAAAGTTGCCCTTACTATTCCTGTTCACAAAAAATGTCAAAAGTGCCAAAAAGAGAATTATCGTCCAATCTGTTTTTCCTGTAAGATCATGGAGCAAATAGTAAAATTTGAGCTTTTATCTTTTTTGTAAATATACTATCTCACCTTCAGCATGGTTTTAAAGATAAAAACTCAACAGTTACACAACTTCTTGATTCTTACAATGATTGGACATTAGCTGTTAAAGATAAAAAATCAGTGGATGTTGTGTATTTGGACTTTGCAAAAGCTTTTGATACAGTATCACATCAAAAACTTTTGTATAAATTAAGTAAATATGGAGTTTGTGGTAAACATTTAAAATGGTTAGAAGCGTTCTTAACTAATAGAGAAATGAAAGTAGTAATAATTGACTCTGTTTCAAATTCATATCCAGTAACAAGCTCGGTACCACAGGGTTTAGTTTTAGGACCTTTTCTTTTTTTAGTTTACATTAATAATATTGTAGAATGTGTTCATAACTCTGAAATCAGACTATTTGCTGATGATGCAAAAGTCTACACTAGTTTTGATAAAAATAGTAACAATCGACTTAAATTACAAGATGATCTGAATAGAATTGGCAAATGGGCTAGTGATTGGCAGCTTAGTTTGTCTGTAAATAAATGTGAAGTTTTAAATATAAATAATCAAAAAAATATTACTGAAATGGATTATCACTTGAACAATAAGAAGTTGCCTAAAACAAATTGTATTAAAGATCTGGGAGTTTATGTAACAAATGACTTAAAGTTCTCAATACACTGTCAAAAATAGCCAGCAAGGCTATGAAAACTGTTAATCTAATTTTTAGATGTTTTAAATCTCATTCATTAAAAAATTTCATTCATTCATTCATTCATTCATTCATCTTACTGCTTACAAGTTTTGTACGTCCTATAATAGAGTATGCAAGTGTAGTGTGGAATCCATACATGAAAAAAGATATATATATTCTGGAAAAAGTACAACGATCTTTTACTAAATGGGTTTTCAGAAAGTGCAATATAAAAGACACAGAATATGGTTTAAATTCATATCCAGTAACAAGCTCGGTACCACAGGGTTTAGTTTTAGGACCTTTTCTTTTTTTAGTTTACATTAATAATATTGTAGAATGTGTTCATAACTCTGAAATCAGACTATTTGCTGTAATGCAAAAGTCTACCCTAGTTTTGATAAAAATAGTAACAATCGACTTCAATTACAAGATGATCTGAATAGAATTGGCAAATGGGCTAGTGATTGGCAGCTTAGTTTGTCTGTAAATAAATGTGAAGTTTTAAATATAAATAATCAAAAAATATTACTGAAATGGATTATCACTTAAACAATAAGAAGTTGCCTAAAACAAATTGTATTAAAGATCTGGGAGTTTATGTAACAAATGACTTAAAGTTCTCAATACACTGTCAAAAATAGCCAGCAAGGCTATGAAAACTGTTAATCTAATTTTTAGATGTTTTAAATCTCATTCATTAAAAAAGTTCATTCATTCATTCATTCATTCATTCATCTTACTGCTTACAAAAGTTTTGTACGTCCTATAATAGAGTATGCAAGTGATAGTGTGGAATCCATACATGAAAAAGGATATATATATATATTCTGAAAAAAGTACAACGATCTTTTACTAAACGGGTTTTCAGAAAGTGCAATATAAAAGACACAGAATATGGGAATAGATTAAGGATATTAAATCTCGAGGCCTTAGAAAAACGCAGAGAAAAGTTTGATTTAATTGAAACATATAAAATTCTAAACAACCATGTCAGTTTAAAAGCCAACAAATATTTTACCCTTCACACAAATTACACCAGAGGACATTCAAAAAAATTAAAGTTGAGCATTGTAGAGTTAACTGCAGAAAATATAGCTTTTTTAACAGAGTACAAAATAAATGGAATTTCCTAAATCAGAGTCAAGTTGACGCTAAATCATTACATATTTTTAAAAATTCTTTATAAAACAAAGATAAATTAACCTAAAAATGACTAAGCAAGAGCTTTAAAATTAAAGCCTTTAGTCATTTTTTTCTAGTTAGCCAGGACTTCTGTTGTGATATTTATGATGTATTTATGTTTATTTTTGTATTTTTTTATTTTTGTGATTTTTTTGTGTAACCCAACTGGGTTGCCATTTTGTAACCTATAGTATGT
>JASAMX010024695.1:0-18542 GCA_030248175.1 Microlaimidae sp. YZB2_3
ATTTTTTCTTCGTTCAGTTACGTATTGCTGTGATTCAAGGTACCACGTTCTCTAAGTATAGTTGGCGCGGTGCTGTGGGCTAAATTGCAAGGTGGCGCCCCCCGTATCACCAATGATTGGAATTGTATTTTTAAAATATAAATAATAATAAGAAGAAAAAGATGATAAACATAAATTACAAAATTTATCAGGTGCTGTAGCTATAGTTGTTGCGGTGCCGTGGGGCTAAATCGCAGTGGGCGCTCCCGCGCCACCGAATATTGAAATTATCTTTGTGGAATAAAAAAATTAGAAGAAGAAGATGATGAACACAAATTACAAATTTTATCCGGGATTCTCTGATTATAGTTGGTGCGGTACCGCAGCGTTATATCGCCGCGTGAACGATGAAAGAATATTGATTGTAATATAATGAGCGTTAGAATCATAATAATAAATAGAAGAAGATGAACATAAATAACAAAAAATTTTCCCAACGTTCTCTATTTATAGTGTGCACGGTGTTGTGTGGCTAAACCGCCGCGTGTCGTTCCCGCGCCACCGAAGCTTATCATTTTTTTTAAATAAAACTGAATTAATTTTGTTATCAGTAATGCAGGAATTAAAAAAAGTACTTTGTTGTTTTCGCCGTTTTCCGCGCGGTTGAAGTAGATGGCGTTGGGAACTGATTCGGTTTCCGCCACCAATTAAAACCCGTATTCTGCTTTTTTTGTGCGGTTTTTATAAGGGGTTGTTCTTTGTCTGCTCTGTACAATCCTTATCGTTGCCAAAAGGCTGTTATTGTGCGGTTGGGAGTTTTTATTTGTCTATTTTTTCAATTTTTTATTTTAATTGATAACAAGGACCTAGATGAAAAAAGTGCTTCCTAAGAAAGTTGCGTAAGTCTTTCTTCTTTCCAATGAGCCCATGTTTATTTTTGATCAATCAGTAACGAATGAGGAATATCGCTTTTGAGGATTAAGCGTTGGAATAATAATAATAGGAAGAAGAAGAAGAAGAAGAAGAAAAAGAAGAAGAAGAAGAAGAAGAAGAAAACAGTCGTTAAAACTTTTATTCCATACGGTTTGGTTGAAAAGTGCGTAACTGTTAGAACACCCTGTAATCTCTAGTTTCTTTATTTCATTGACTGACTTGCTGCCTTACATAGTCACCCGTCAACTTTACATTTTAAAACTCCTATTTATTGACGCCTCGTAGTTAAACCGCTCATCATATAAGTATATCCGGCACCCAGCACGATATTTACTGTAATTAAACCGTGATGTGCGGTTTTTTAATAATTACCGCGCTGAATTCCGGCTATATTTACATGTTAAATGAAAGATGAGCGGTTTAACTACGATGTATTTATAAGGCGTCGTATTTTTGAAACGTTATCACAATTGGAATTACTACAAAAGAACGTACTTCAGTTCTTCTTCCCGTTCGCGTAAATCCTGGACTTCCATGTCGATCCTGTTCTCGACTGGGATCGGCTTCAAAGGTTTCTTGTTACCGTCAAATGGGAAATCCACAGGCGGTTTCGGCGGGTGGTGGGCCTGGAATAGAATAAAAATATAAAATTACATACAAAATATAAAATATAAAATTGGAGTTCCAATTAGGGAACGCCCTAATTCGAGCGTGCCCCCATTGGGTTCGTCATCAAACGAAAAATCTGCAGAAGGATTTGACGGGTGGTGGGTCTGGAATATTCCAGTTATCAACATACAAGCAAAAATTTATGAAATAAAACAGAAAAATGTGTAATATATAAATTTAGAGCCCCAATCGGGATAAGCCCGCCCTCATTTAAAAGTATAATAGCCCTAATTAGAGCATATCAACATACAAGCAAAAATTTATGAAATAAAACAGAAAAATGTGTAATATATAAATTTAGAGCCCCAATTGGGATAAGCCCGCCCTCATTTAAAAGTATAATAGCCCTAATTAGAGCGTGCACCAATACCCGAATCTCACATAAGTGAGAGTAAGTGTGTTCGCAACGGTTGAATCTTTTAATTCTTCGACTGGAAACCTCGCAAAAATACTCAAAGTACTAATACTAAAAATAAACATCATAATAAAGAACCATTTAGCTGCGCGCGAACCATGCTCATGCGATTAAACCGTATACAAATGATTTATTACGTGAGATTCATGAATTAAAGCGCTACTTACTTGAGAGAAAAAGTCCTAAAAGTACTAAATGTGTCTGAGCAATGTAAGTAAGTCACATTTTTTGCTTTATTATTTATTTTTTTGATATAAGCTTTATATTAATACCAATAAATGTAAACAGTATTAGTATTTGAAATCCATTACTATGCTGGAAATTGTTTCCCCGGTATCCGGAAAAAATTAGAGTTTTTTCATTTATATTAAAGCTTCAAAACAATATTATGTATACTATGGCGTTCAAGCAAAACAATTATAACAAGAGTCTTACATGTAACAACAGGGGCAGTTTAAATTCATTCCAAGATCTTATAAGTTTTAAGTTTTTTAAGCGCTCAAGTGCTTTGTACACTATTTTAATTAAAATGTATTTTTTATAAAGTATAGCAAAAAATATGTAAAGTTTTTACATGCTAAAAAATAAGTTATCAATGTTGAGTATATTGAACAAAGTTAATTAATTAAATTAATAAAATAATTAAACGAGATAAAGTTAATAAAAATGGTATTAATAAATAGGATTAACAGCAAGCAAGGAAATGTAAGCCAGTGCTAGAATTCAAATCGGTTGCATTTTAACGTTTTTATGTTATAGGCAAATTAATTCTAGCAGACCCCGATGAATTTCAGAATTGAATCGACTGTTTAACAACAAAACAATTTAAAATTTCGAGCTATAAAATTGTTTTATATTAAAGATACCTACCTTATTTACCTTATTTTATCAATTATTTACCAAAATACTTAACGTGGAATAAAAATATCAATATTTTTTACGGCTAAAATGACTTATTTTAGTATAAAGAATCACAACGGTTAATTTAATGTACACAAAGGTCTCGAAAAGAATTAAAAATAATTTGGATAAGACCGGAAAAAATAAAAAAAGTAAAAAGTATTTACAACCAGCTGTTCTTTTAGAATAATTGTTCTAAGTTTAATTGTTATTTTCGTGTAATATGATCTTGTTTTTTTCTCGTTACCCAAAGTCATATACAAATTATTTTTTAATCTTCTCAAGACCTTTGTGTACATTAAATGAACTCTCGTGATTCTTCATAATTTGGGAAAAACTGTTTTTGAAAAAATTCTGCGTTTCAATTCGTTTAAAAAACAATTTAACCGCAGAATTTAAATTGGTCCTTTCATGTTTTCTATACAGTTTCACGAAATCAGCCAGGTATACTTCAATTATATTATTTGCACATATTATGCCTTTTATATTATACAAGTTTTTTTTATATTTTATACTGTACACCATTTGTTCGCTGAAAAAATCGAACTTGCTGCTGGAATTTACAAATTTATGTTTTTTCTTTAAACTTTTAAACATAATTGTAACAATATACTTTAAAATAAAAATACAACTGATAAATATGTTTCTATTTTTACAATTAAAAAAAATGTTATGAAATGAACCCTTGAGTGTGTCGAAGAACCATTGAAACATGACAGAGACAGTAATATAGCACTGTTTGACTAGAAAAACTGGTCCATTTAATAAAAAAGTGACACTTTGTGCTTCGCATTTTTAGAGATGTAAATACATTAGTTTTTTAGCTATAATTTTTCATTTATATTTCGCCCAAAGTGTCCAAACAACGAAATTGTGAAAGATTAAATAGTATCCAGATTTTTATTTCGTGGTGGGACACGGGTCGACAGTGTTTTAATGGTAGGTCTATTGATAATCAATAATATGTTCACAATACATAGTACAAATAATCAAGCATGCATTGTTATAAAGGTAAAAATTAACAGTTAGTAGGAAAAATACCAAAAAAGAGCAGTTTTTATTAGTTTAAAGTATTCAACAATTAAAATAAAAATGGGAATACTGCAAGTTAAAAATGCAAAGTATGTAGACAATTTTAATATGCTATTCTGAGCAAATATCTTATTAATGTTTATTGAATGCTAATCATGTTGAAATTTTCGTATTATTTTTTTTAAAACTAGGTTTTGTGTTGTTAAAAAAACCAAATGTTTCTTTTTACCAACTTATCTATTTGTTGTATACTGCATTATTTAATAAAAATCTTTTTTTTCTACAGTGTTAGTATTAAACAACTACTATTAAATTAGCCATGTATTAACCTGAAGAAATTGCTCATAAGGGCTTTTTCTTCCATTAGTGGGTGACATCAGATTTTTGTTATGCGGTCTGTTTCCTTTTTGTCTCGGAAGGGAGTTACTACTGTACCTGCTGCGATAAGATTCTTCTCTCTATAAAATGTTATTTTTGGTAAAAAAAATTAGTATTCCCAAAGTCGGTTTCTACGTGGTTGTGCAGTTAATGTTGGAAAAAAGTCCATGCCTATCAATATGAAAACTGCATCGATTGTTTTTTATCCATGGCTAATTTTGTAAAATTTTTTTTATAAAATCAAATTTTTTTACGTGTTGGATGTGCGCCGAAAAATCTGCCGACAAACTGCCGCCAAACTGCCGCCATTTAGAACTAAGGCGTTAAAGTAAAAAAAATTTATAATAAGACGGTTTTAACTAATCATAGTTTATTTTTCTAATTTTAAAATTTACAAAAATATGTTATAAATATAAAACGGTTTTACTCGACTTTTTTTAAGGTTAAGTTTACGCGTTACTAAGCCTAAGCAAAGCCTAAAAACAACCTAAACTTTCTTCGCGCAGCTATTTATTAAAGTTTCGGTTGTTTTTAAGGCATTGCTTAGGCTTAGAAACGCATAGGCTTAACCTTAAAAAAATCGAGTAAAACCGAGTTAGCCTATATTGCGCGCTAAAAAATTCGCGCGGCGCGCGCTGAATATTAGTAACTGATTTTATATTGATAGCTATGCTGCTGAGCAAAATGGCCCACGGCACCATAGGCTATAGTCTGCTCAGTTACTTTCTAAAAAGGAAATCTCCGTGAAGAAAAATAACTCGGTTTTGTTTTTAATTTTTTTGTAGAATAAAAAAAAGATTAACAGTTTTTTGTATTATAAAGATGTTTAAAGATGTAAGTATGAGATTAACATTATTTAATTACATATAGCTGAGTTAAAACCTTAGTTTTTAAATGGCGGCTGTTTGTCGGCAGATTTGGCGGCGCACATCCAACAGGTAATTTTTTTGCGTCAGCAAAACCATGGTTTTGATTATTTGCCATGTTTTTAACTGGTTGTTTTAACTTGCCTGCTGTTTTTACTTTGGACAATATTGTACAAACCACGTAGCAATCGCCTTTTTTAAAAAAAATATAAAAAAGGGAAAATAATTTTAACAAAGGTTAAGTTTCAGTTATCAAACTTAATAAGTTTGTTTAACAAATAAAACTTAACATGTTTCATTTTTTATTGTTTTTTTATTATTCAAAAATTGAAAGCATTTTTATACAGAGCTATCAGCCGAAAATTACGTTATAATAATGTTTCTGGGAGAAAATAAAACGGAAGCAGAAAAAAAAGATAAAGGTATTTTTGATTATTAATTTAGTAATATTTCCAAAAATATTAAACATTTTTTTATTTAAAAAATTCAAAGTTAATATTTTAATTAAAGTTAATTCGAAGTTTTAAAGGTTATTTTTAGCCTACAGTAATGTTGCCATTAAATATGATATGACGGAATCCAAATGATTTGCCTTTGTTTTCTTGGTTAAAAAATTGTTGTTAATTGTTAACACATCGTAGGTAAACCACTCAGTTTTTCTTTTATAATTTAACAGGTAATGTATATCCGGCATCTTGGGGGCATTTCACTAACAGCATGTTAACTACCTGCTAAGTAAGTCGTTGTTAAAAGGGCCTCAGCAATAAGATTTTTTTCTGATTTTCTTTAGACGTATAGTGTTACAGACAGGAGCACTTTTTAAAAAGATTACATGGAAAAACTTTATTTAACATGCAATAAAAACAAATTTTTGTATTGTGATTTATATTGTATTTTATCATAAATATAAAAAAATACGAGTTTTTGAATAAAGCTAGTAAATAGTTTAAACTTAGACTTCATTATTTTAATTTACGGTTTGATCTCGTATATTACTGTTTATTAAAAAAACCTTTCTTTTTTTTTTTTTGTAACTTCACAAAAATATTTTTACAAACTTTTCATCGTAAATTTATTGATTAACAAATATTGTTGTATAATTTTCTCCAAGTTTAGTTTTTTTCAAATTAAATTGAAGAAATTAAGCTTGGAGCTGGGCTCGAAGCGGCTAACTTTCTCTAAATACGTTGAATTACCTGCCATTGAATTACTCTGGCCACGGTAATACTTTGCTAAAAAATTCTACTTTTTGTCAATTTAAAAACCTAACTCAAGAACAAAATTGAGCTGACAGTTAATTCAATGTACACAAAGGTTTAAAAAAGACTTAAAAATAATTTGTATAGAACCGGAAAAAAGGAGGATGAAAAAATATGCACAACCAGCTGTTATTTTTAGAAAAATTGTTTTATGTTTATATTGTTTTATTATATATGATCATTTTTTTAGTTAACCAATGTCATATACAAATTATTTTTAGATCTTCTTGAGACCTTTATGTACAATAAAATAACTGTCGTGATTCTCCATAGAAGCGGCTATCTTTCCCTGACTATGTAAACTACTATTACTGACTATGTATGTGAACTACTCAAGCCTCAGTAATATTTTGCTAGGTACGGGGTCTTTAGAGCCACAAGAAGTGAACTTGTAGCCATCAGAAATTTTAGGGAACTTGGAACCACAAGCAATGGGAACTTAGAGCCTTTAAAAAATCGTTTATGTTTAGATTAAGGTTTCGCTTAGGCTTAGGTAAGTATTTTAGCAATTTTTACTTTCGGCTCCAAGTTCCCAACTTACGGCTCCAAGTTCCCTATTTTTGGCTCCAAGTTCCAGCTCCAAGTTCCCAAAGCTCCATCGATCCATTAAAAATTGCTCGAGAACAAAAATGAAGGTGACATTTATTTTACTTGTATCGAGTGCTCGATGTCGTTGGCCACTTTGGGGTGCTGCTGGGTGAAAATGTCCTCTCGGCTGTTTCCTCTTCGATTTTGCGCGTCCTGCTGTGTCTGTTCGGAGAATTGAACCATGTGTGCCTGATTCAATCGGTCCAAAGAACCCGCCCGAAAAGGCAATTCGTTTTGACTACCTCTCGTGTTCGCTCTGCTGGATCTAAAATAGACCACAGTTATACGTTGAATTGAACATTTTCACAAACCTTAGTTGGCCTTAACAGCAATTCGTTTTGACTACCTCTGGTGTTTTTTTTCTCTGCTGGATCTGAAAAAATACAATGCTGTTACGTTGGATCGAACATTTGCACAAACCTTTATTTTCACAAAAATACCACGGGTATGTTAAATCGATCATTTTCACAAAACTTAGTCGGTCTTAGTGGGTGGGATATCCAGCTGTTATCACGCGGTGTCGTCCCGTCGATTTTTAATTCACACAACTGTTGCTCGGTACGTGTAACTATCAAATATCGTTATGGATTCAACTTTTTAACAAAGGGGGTTTATTTGAAAGCGTGAAAGTGAAACCAAATGTCAGTTAAAAAAAATCCTCGCAATATTCAAATTATTGACTTGAATAAATAAGCACTGCGAGTATATATTGGCGTCTCCACGTCTTCACAAAATCGGCGTCTCACGCCCGGCGTTTCTTAACCCCTTCCCGTGAAGGCCTTTTCCTCCGCTACAACCGTGAAACCTTCGTACAATAAAGGTAAAGCCTTCGTCTCACGGTGGTCGTATTTTCCTATGACAAATGTCGTACGTAGACCTTACCGCGGTATGCTCTTCGCATGACCTAGGTTTTACTTCCGTCATATATAATTTTTTGTGCGCGAATAGTGCACAGTTAGCAAGCATATTGAAATGGTTAAAGCTGTACGGTAGCAATATGCAAATTTTTACAACATGAACTATCCTACGTAATACACTGTATCCCTGACAAAAATTTGCATATTACCACCGTACCGCTTTAACCATTTAAATTTGCTCGCTCACTGGGCACCACTCGCGCAAAAAAACAGGTATGATGGAAGTATGACATAGCTCGCACGAACGTTTCATGGTTCTAACCAAGGAAAAGGAAATTACGGGAACGGTGTAAACATCGCCAAACAATGGACGTGAAGCTCTTTTGCTTTTGTTAAACGCAAGTTTTAATCAATTGAAGCAAAAAATTTCTATAAAAGTTAACCTATTTTACAACTAATTTGGGATTTATTTACAGAATTTATCCTATATATTTAGTACAAGTCGTTTTGTTTACGTTTTTAAAGCAAAAGTCAAAATCCACTCAGTCTATTGCCATTCAAATGTACATGACATGCCGGCGAGACTTCACAGGTTTGTGAATACAACTGAAAGTCGTGTGCATTATAGAGTCGAAGTACTAATGCAGCGTGGTGAGCTAAACATACTATATTCAGAAGAATGCTTCAAGTTTGAAAATATGTTAAGGCCTAAGTTACAATCAACAACTAATATATTTAATTTTAAACGAGATTTTTTCGAAAACAAATTTACGTGTGTAATGTAACTAAAAGCCATCAGCTTCTTTATTTTTAGTTTTACTGAAATTAAAAGAATTTAAAAAAATGCTACATTAATAAAAATACATTTTCACATAAATATATTTTTTATTCTGTACTAAATTTAAAAATTTTAATAAATTTAAAATTAATAATAAATAAATTTTTAATAAAGCTTTTAAAATATATCTAAATGTTAAACTAAATTATAAAATTGAACTTTCAAATTATTTGTGTTCTAAAAGCTTAAAAATAAATTTTAAATTAAGTTAAAATAAAGAAACACCCAAATTAACTTAACAAAATGTTGCATATTTTTCATATAATATAAAATGTCGCAAAAGAGATTTTTGGATGTCACACAGAAATTTTCTGAAGGTTTTTTGTTACTTGGTTTGTTTACTGACGAACCAGTTATTTGCAGATTTTAAACGCAAAAATGACAACAAATGGTGATTAAATATTTTTGCGTTCACAAGCTACTTACTAATTTCCAATGAGAAAATTTGAACAGTGCTCCAAAAAGCAAACATTTAATATTTTTAGTAAACAAAAATCAAAGAACGAGAAAATATCTATTAAGCCCGTGTTTTGTTACTTTTCCATGTCATCTTTTTATTCTTGAAAATACATAAAAGTTTTGAACGAATCGTTCTGTATCATTTTAAAAAATTATTAGTTTTTTTTTCTTTTTGATGTTTTCTTCTAAAATAACGAAACTGATATGTTTTGATGCAAAAATAAAACTACTATGATTATTATTTGTGTAAATTTAATGTAAAACCATAAAAATCATAATTTTCAACACCGTTTTTGTGTGTTTGCTCATAAATGGTGTTTTATTCAGTATGGGAATTATTTCAAAACTAGAAGAAAAAACTAATGGTTCGATCAGCCTATCTTAATGAAAATAAAGCATGCAGAAACGAATGGAGTTCGCAGAAACGAAGAAAATTACGTGAGATATATTAAAATTGTTTAATTCAGTTAATATAAGTAAGTAAGTAAGTAAGATTTTATGTCAAATAAACGTATACATGGTTCATGGTACAAAAATTTATATAAAATACAACACATTTATTACATTGGTATACGAATACTGACAAGGGCAGGTAAAGGATATACTCTAATATACCTTCCTAAAAGTCGAATCGATTATTACAGCATAAGAATAATATAACCGTCACAAAAATAGTGTATTAGTAAAATTGACAGAATACTTTAAGGTTAATACAATTAAGTTTAGATTTAAATTCAAGTAAAAATTCAGCACAAACCACACTACCAAAAATATATAACATAATAATAAAGGAAAAATATGTGACTTCATATATTTCTTAGACACATTGACTGCTCTTATTAGGGCGCGCCCTAATAAGAGCGCGCTTTTATTAGGGCATTTGGATATGCTAATTAGGGCCCTGTTTCTGAAAGAGGCGCCCTTATTAGGGCCTGTAATAGCTCTGATTAGGGCGCGCCATAATAAGAGCGCGCTCTAATTAGGGCGCGTCTTTATTAGGGCCATGCCGCGCCCTTATTAGCACACTTATCGATTTTTAAAAAAAGAAGAATATTTATAAGTCTGTTTTATAGGACTGTTACCGTAGCTGCGATGGCTCAGTGGTACTGATTCATTATCATGTAACCGGTTATCACTTATCAAGTAACCGGTTCCCCGCGGGTAAGGAGTAACGAGTAACGGGTTCCTGCGGGCGGTAGATTGCTTTTTATTTTTTTCCTTACAAAAAATTGTCAATCTTATTTTTTGTTTTATTATTTTTCTTTTAACTTAAAATAAATAACCCACCAAAAAATAGTCGTTTATTTTTGTTATTGTTTTTTTGGAATTTATACTTGCATTTGGTACACCATATTGTTCAAACAGAAAAGGCGAAAAAATATTATATTGAAAAAAATAGATTGCCCCTAGAAGAACAGGACACCAACCAAACAAACAATTATCTTTCCGATTTATTTTTTGTTTAAACCAAAAAGTTATGGAAAGTTTATTTTACTAAAAATTATTTATTTTCACAAAACTAAACAAAGGGGTTTTAAATTTTTCATTATTATTTAGCTCATATTTCAACATGATTAACATTCAAAATTTTTAGGTTAGTTTTTTATTGTTATGGTGTACCAAATGCGATAAGTATAATTTCCAAAAAACAATAACAAAAATAAACGATTACTGTTTTGGTGAGCTCTTTTTGTTAAATTAAAAAAATAATAATCAAACAAAAAATAAGATTGACGATTTTTTGTAAGGAAAAAAAATTAAAAAAAGTCTACCGTCCGCGGGATTCGAACCCGTGATTTGTTCAGTGGTAGCCCGAATCACTACCACTGAGCCCTCGCAACTATGTTACCATTCGCATAAAACAAAATTATAAATAATCTTTTTTTAAATCGCTAATAAGGGCGCGCTCTTTATAGGGCCATGGTATGCTAATAAGGGCTCGCCCTAATAAGAGCGCGCTCTTATTAGGACGCGCCCTAAAAAGAGCTCTTAAGGCTGGTTCATACTTATGTAAAAACGTCCTTTGGACAAAGTCCAAAGGACGTTTTTACATACGTTTATACGCTGTGTTTGTCCTTTGAACTTTGTCCAAAGATCGTTTTTACATAAGTGTGAACCAGCCTTTACACGCCCTAATAAGGGCCCCCTTTCAGAAACAGGGTCTTAATTAGCACACCCGAGTGCCCTAATAAAGGCGCGCTCTTATTAGGGCGCGGCCTAATAAGAGCACCCAATGTGTCTGAGAAATATATGAAGTCACATATTTTCCCTTTATTATTATGTTATATATTTTTGACACTACTAGGCAGGGCATTCCAAGTGTTAATAATTCGCTCTGCAAAAAAGTTTTTGCGACAATCAAGATTATTTAAGTTACCTTTTTTAAGTTTTAAAGGGTGCCTCTTAAGCTATATTCGCAAATTTGAAAGCAAAAGAATTCATTTGGGCAAACGTCAACCAAATTATTTAGATTTTAAACGCATAATAAGGTCGAATTTTTAATACGACGAAGTTCAAGAGATTCAAGATAGAAAAAAATTTGACATTCATCATAGCTACTGTAAGGAATTTTGCATTTAAAAAAGACTGACCGTGTAAAAAACTTCTGGACCCTTTCCAAACAAGTGACATCTTTAAGCAAGTAAGGGTTAAATATAGCTGTATTGCTTTCAAGTATGGGACAAACGTAAGTTTTGTACGCTCTTAGTAGGAGAGACGGGTTTACGAATTTAAAAGATTTCAAAATAAGGCCAGCACGGGAATAGGTTTTTGATGCATTTTTTGAGCAGTGCGTAGAAAATTTAAGGTCATTTGTTAAAAACACACCTAAGTCACGAATTTCAGTGACCGAATTTATATTATGGTCACATAACGAATATTTAACAAAAGGGATGTTTTTGTTTCCAACCGAAAAGGGAAAACATTTTTCATAGGCAATCTGAATACATATGTCGTGCTTAGGACTGTCTAGTACTAAGAAACAAAAGTATAACATTAATTGTATATAAATCAATCTATTGTTTTGCATAACAACGTTTGTCATTAACCTAAAAACAAATATCAATACATTTTAGGTAGGAAAATATAGAATTGGTTTAAATATTTTTAACCATCACGTGTTGATTGTAATGTTGTTTGATTTTGTATTGTTTTTGAATGAGCCGTAAAGTTATTAACAGTAAAAACAACTAAAAAGAACAGAAATGAAATCCTGAGACTTTGGCTGAAGACTGATAAAATTGTTGTTTTGGACTAATTATGATTTTATTAACAAGGTACTTACTTGCTTAAAGTGCCTACTTGGTATGCATTAGTAAGTTTTCGGCCTTTAATAAAAATATTTGTTATGCCATGTTATGTTACAATAGCAGTACCCAGCTGTAGTGCCAAACTGTTTTAAAAATTTTGTTTACTTTGTTTTTTGTCAAAATAAAGCGAATCATTCAGCGAAAATAGTTTTTGTCGTTCACCAACAAATAAAAAAAACAACAAAATTTAGTTGTTAGGCAGTCATTTTTGTGCAGGTGAATCATAAAGTTATAATGTTTAAAGTTTTTAAACCCCATTCTGTTATTTGTATTGATTTGTTCAGAGCAGTACATGACTTGTGAGCATTAATTGTATTGTATTTTACTAACCAATTTTTCTCTAAAAAATCATTGATTTCAATATTTTTTTTGAATACTCGTGATTATACAATTGTTTCATAAAAATATTATTTCTGCAACACTTATAGGTCTTGGTTTATTAATTTATTTAATATAATTAGTTGTTTTAATGTAATAATAGTATAGTTGTTTCAATGCAATAATATAGTATGTTGTTTCAAGGCGTTAATAGTATGGCAAATGTGAATAATCTAAAACGTGTGAACTACTGAGATGGGAGACATTAAGTGTGCTGGGAAAACATAAACCTGCGTCTGTAATTGGATTTGTTTTATGCAAACTTCTTTCTGCACAATTATACATTTTGACCAAAATAATTTGTTTTGCTTTAGCAAACTAATTTATGTTCCATTTTTTTAATTGTTGCTTTGTAAAACTTTAAATTAATACACACAATTAATTAATTAATTTAATTAATTAATTAAATTATTAATACATACATGTGAACTATTGATTGTTTGTAACTACAATGATGAACTGTTGTTTATTTTTTTCTCAGAATTTTTAGTTTCTACTTCAGGTTAAACAAGACATGTTTAATAATTGTTTAATTTTATTTTTTTAAAACTTGTTTAATTTATTTCTTTTAATAATTGTTTAATTTTATTTCTTTTAATAATTGTTTAATTTATTTGTGATTGACAAAAAAAAACAAAAATTTCGACTGTAACATTTGTATAACAGACTTATATTTTGGTAAAATTAAAAATATGTTTTATTATATTATAACACTAGTACAATATTATATTTTTGGTTAAAATGGTAATAGTCTAACTACATAAACGACGTTCATTTTATCTAAAAAAAAAAACGCACAAACCACAAACAAATATGAATCAATATTTGTTTAGATTTTTGCGCTATAAACCAGTCAGCGTTTATTTGGATTTTGCATTTCTTTAACAGAAAATTAAACAGGGGTCTGTTTTTAATGCATTAAGAACAAAAAAATAAATAAATCGAAAATAAAAGACAGTTTTGTTACATATTATTAAATTTGTAGACTGTTTTGATTGACTGTATGGCCATAGACCATATTGCCATATTATCATGTCGTCAGTGTTGTTTTTATTCAAGGACTGAATATTAGGTATAGTATGTTTAATAGGATTAATAGGATTAATGTTTGTTTGTTTCATTTTTATGATCGTTGCTAAAAGTGGACCAGCGCGATAAATCCTTTTAACCCAGTAAGGACAGATCTTGAACCTGCCTCCGGAAGACTGGAGGCAGGTAGGAGGCAAGTAAACTGCCTCGGAGGCAGCTAGGAGGCAGGGTGGAGGCAGGTAAGAGGCAGAGTGGTGCAGGTAAAACTGCCTCAGAGGCAGGTAGGAGGCAGGTGACCTTGCCTCCTATGCTGAAGCATATATAGGTTAGGAGGCAGGTAGAAAGCAGCTAAAACTGGCTTGGAGGCAGCAGGCAGGTAAGAGGCAGGGTGGAGTCAGATAGGAGGCAGGTAGGAAGTAGCAAAATATTCAATGGAGGCAGGTAGGAGGCAGGTAAAAACCGTTTTTTCCAATTCATGCACCCCGTTCTTACCGGGTTAAGGTAAACTATTTTTCTTAGATTGGTGGTGCTATTTTACAATGTAGAAGTTATTGTTTGATCGTTTCTAATCTCAAAAAACTCTCAAATGACCAAACTTTTTATATGTATTCTATTAAATCATTAAATATTATTTTTAAAATGAAATAATTGATAAATGATTACTGAAATGTCGATTGGTTATTCTTTTTAAAAAATGGGGTTTCTAATGTATAGCATCATAAAAAATTTTTTGTATTAGTAATTAAATTCGCTGGGAATAAGTATATGTATGTAAAGTGTTATTTTATTTTTTGGTATTGTTTGTTATTTGTTATTGTGATAATTGTTTTACTTTTGTATATTAAAGGTATAACTAAACCAGGAATATATTAACTATAAAATGTTCCAATATGTACATTAAAATTTGATGATCCAGAAAAATCCTAAATTTCAAAAATACAATTTAATAATTATCAAAATAAATTTTAAAAAATAGATGAAACCTTTAAAGCTGATATCAAGGGTAGGCTTCAAAGAATGTCCAAAAAAAATGCTAACCGACGAAACTATTTACAAAACTATTCTGCAGAAAACTTATTTTAGTGCACGAAAAAAAAAACAATTTACAATAGGTAGTCCCTATTTCAAAACAAAAAAATAGAAAAAATACAACACCAAAACACATTAATAATATCAAAATCTTATACTAATTCAAAGACTATGATTTTTTAAAGTGGCGTTTTACCAAAAATAAATACCAAAGTATGTATCAGTGTTTTACATATGAGTAAAAGCATGTATTAAGCCTGGTTCATAACTTGTCAAAAGTATCTAAAAAACAGTTTTAAAAAGTTCATACTTCGTTCAAAAACAAAGTCCAAAGGACAGTTCAAAGTATAATCCAAATAAAAGTCGAAAAAAGTCAAAAAGCAAAAAATTCCAAAGAACAAAGTACAAAAAGAGTGTTTAAACTTGTTCATATTGCGTGAAAATTGTCCAAAAGACAATTTTGGAAAAGCCAACGTTGTTATTTGGTCAATCCAAAGGTATCCTTTGAAAATCCAAATTTATCTTTTGAATAGCCAAAACAAATTTGAAATATTTCTACGTGCGTTTTGGAGACTTTGGACTGTTTTTTAGACTGTCCTTTGAGCAGTATTTAAAAAAGCGTTCATACTTCGTCCAAACGACAACCCTTCAAATTGTTTAAGGTGTGACGTGGAACGACTCTTATTGAAGTGGGAACTCACAACTACTGGCGAGTATAAAGGCTGGTTCATACTAATGACGAAACGTCCTTTGGACAAAGTCCAAAGAACAAAAGTTCTTTGGCCTTTGTCCAAAGGACAAATACAGTGTAAAAACGTCCTTTGGACTTTGTCCTTTGGACAAAGTCCAAAGGACAAAAACCAAAGAACAACGTGTTCACACTTTCTTGTCCTTTGGACTTTTCCCTTTGGATTTTTTCCCTTTGGACTTTGTCCAAAGAGCAAATTTATTTTAAGTAGCATTCATACTTCTTCCAAAGGAAAAAGTTTAAAGGACGTTTTGGCTTTTCTGAAATTGTCCTTTGGACAAAGTCCAAAGGACGTTTTGTCATAAGTATGAACCAGCCTTAAGAGTATAACTACTTTACTCCATAAAGTAAATAACCAATAGCCGGGATGATGCAGTGGTAGCACCCCGAAACAAAGTTTCGAAAGTTTCAAAGACGAAAGAAATTTTCGAAAAAATACTGAGAAGAACAGGCCTGGAATTCAAGGAAAAGAGACCCGTGTTGGAATCCTGGTTCAGGTAATTTTCTGTTGTCTCCAAAATAACGTCGTCTTATCTCACCGCCAGTTATGGTTAGTCACGAGTGATACCTGTACCGCGCTTTTGTGGAAAAAGCATGCCTACGAGGTGCTCAGACGAGCGGTTTGAACCTGGTATGGTTAAGTTCAGAAACTTCCTGAGAGCAGCTTCTTCTTGAGTGGGAAGGTATGACGTAAAACGTCCTTTCTTTAAGTGATGAATCACAACTACTGGCGAGCATAAAAGACTTCATAAAGTAAATAACAACAAATAGCCCGTATGGTGTACTGGTAGCACGCTGAACTGACAACAACAGGCGGCCTAGAATTCAAGGAAAGGCGACCCTGGTTAGAATCCGGATGAAAGGAAACCTGGGTTTATTTTTTGCTGTCTCCAAAAAACTGTCGTCTTATCCCGCCTTTGGTTTCTCCAAGAAATAAATTTGGTTTGTTTTAAAGGCTTCTGGGTTTGTCCTTTTGGACACTCTGAACGAAGTATGAGCAAATTAAAAGATTTTGTTCGGATTTTGTCTTTTGGTCTTTTTCCTTTTGCACTTTTTCCTTTGAATTTTGTCCTTTGGAAACTTTCAACGAAGTATGAACCAACCTTTAAAATACATACTTTGTATGGTGTTGTTTTGTTTTAAAAAATTATGAAACAGAGTCTTATTTGCTGAATTTTGTTAAAAGCCGGCTACTAAACACTTGCATTTTTTATTTGAAAACGCCATTTGCTTAAATCATAGATTTTGCACGCTTCGCTATGAAACTTTCTGTCAGGGATATTTTGATTAGACGTATTTTAATTACACAAAAACTTCAAGCTAAACTTATATAGCTTGTTTCTCGGCGTATGTATATTGCATAGTAGCTTTGATTTTAAACAGAAGGTCGTTATGAAATCCAAAAAAAAACAAAATATCTTATGATATCGAAATTCCGAAATTGTTGCTTTATAAGTAAAAATTATGTGCACAAAAATAATTCGATTGGTTATCATAAGACATGCGTCGATCAGTCATCAAACGACCTCAATAATTGATGAATATGGACAAAAATATCTTATATTGGCGGAAGCAATTGTTATTTGAACAAAAATTGACAATTTAAAGCAAAATTTTTTTATTAATTTGTAATTACGAGCAAGGGTGCAATATTAACTGGGTAAAAAAACGCTTTTTGATCAAAAATAAGACAGAAAGGCAGTTGAGCAACGTATGATCAATGATTTTATAATTGTAACCCATGTTTTTCTCAGTTGAGGCATATTTAAACAGTAGAAATGCATCAAAAAGTAGAAATAAATTTAAAATGAAAAATTACTTCAAAATTAGTGCAATGCGGAAAAAATAACGAAGTAAGAAATTTTTTATTCTTTTAAAAAATATAATCTCAAAGCAAAAGATAGTATGACGTAAACTACAAGCCTGCTTATAAGCAATACAAACACAAGGAAGTGTCTTGCACTAAGAATTGTTTGATTATAGACACCTTGCACTGAAACTTGTAATATAAATAAGGTGTAGCAAACACTAGCATTGCTGATTGTGCGGAAATACCGTAATTGATGCAAATGTTTTTAAAAGCAAAAGACGAAATCACTAGGATTTTTTAATACAACATTACATTCATTGTGTTTCCTAGTGTTTATTAAAAAATGTCTGTTTTAAACAATTTAAATGAGATTTACATGTGAAAAAATTAAAAAAAATAGGACCACGAAAGTCCATAAAACCAAGTTGTTTCTTGTCAGAATAACCCTCCAAAACCAACAGAAATTAAACTTACGAACGCTGCATATAGATTTTATACCTAAAATAAAATGGGGGAGTAATTCCGGAGTTGAATTTAGGTGGAGATATACATTTTATTAATGAAACTTATGCTTTACCGTTTAGTTTATTACATTTTAAGTTAATATTAATTAAATACATTAGCATTTCATATGTTTTTATTAAAAGTTGATTTATTTATGAAAAGTGGGTCATTTTTAAAATCTTTCGATTTTACTCCGCCCTAATTGCACCGCTTCCCTTCGCAGCTTCCTTTTATTTAGAAAAATTGCCTCCTTACGGTATTTTCCGCACACTCAAAAATGTTAGTGTTTGCATACTCTATGTATGTAACAGGTTTTAGTGCAAGGTGCCAATAGTAAGTTGATTTTTGTAATACTTCTGTTACTTTAATTCAAGCATATTGTATTATTTCAACTAAATGTAATATTACAGTTACAAACTACTTCGAGTAATATTTGACACCCAAACATAAATAAAATGGTCTATAAATTGACATGGTTCGAATTTAATTACCCATAGAAGAAATAGAAAATAATATTTAAAAATAATATTTTACCTTTTTTTAAATCTTATATTGGAATAATC